>OY987245.1:22306613-22386464 GCA_963920765.1 Ulota crispa
TACAAGCTATGGTCAGCCACACTCCTCTCAAAGCCAAAATCTAAAAGACTTGCATCAATCTTTTGGTACCAAGCTCTTGATGCTTGCTTTAGTCCATACAAAGACTTTGTGAGCTTGCAAACTAGGTGCTCATGACCACGTTGCACAAACCCCTTGGGTTGCTCCATGTAAATGTCCTCCTCCAAGTCGCCGTTGAGGAAGGCCGTCTTCACATCCATTTGATGCATCTCCAAATCCAACGAAGCTCCAAGGGCCACAATGCACCGTATGGTGGTGAACTTGGCCACGGGAGCAAAAGTCTCGTTGAAGTCCACTCCTACTAAAGCAAGCATCAAGAGCTTGGTACCAAAAGATTGATGCAAGTCTTTTAGATTTTGGCTTTGAGAGGAGTGTGGCTGACCATAGCTTGTATTTTGCACAAGTGGGAGCCCATGTGATGCTTGTGCTTGTCTATGTTGATGGATTGATCATTCTTTCTAGCAACGTGGAGACCATGGGTGCATTAAAAGCCAAGTTGGAGGCGGAATACAAGATGACGAACGTGGGAGAGTTGCATTATTGCCTTGGAGTGGAGTTTGCAAGAGATCAAGGTGCGAGGACCATCACCATGAGTCAAGCCAAGTATGTGGAGGAGGTGTTGAAGCATTTTGGCATGGAGGATTGCAAACCCATTGGCACTCCATTGGACACCAAGGTGAAGTTGGTGAAGCTCAGCATGGAGGAGTATGATGCGGACGCTTTGAGGATGGTGAGTGTGCCATACAAATCAGCGGTTGGATCATTGATGTATGCCATGGTGGCTACAAGGGCTGATTTGGCCTTTGCCATTAGCACGGTGAGTCAGCACATGGCAAGGCCGAGATGGAGTCATTGGATGGCGGTGAAGAGAATCATGAGGTACCTCAAGGGCACCTCTCATGTGAAGTTGAAATTGGGAGGGGGGCACATACGCTTGATGGGGTACTGTGATGCAGATTGGGCTGGCAATGCCAATGACAAGAAGTCCACCACGGGGTACGCATTTAGCTTTGGAGAGGGCATGGTGTCATGGAGCAGCAAAAAGCAATCCACGGTGGCTTTATCTACGACAGAGGCAGGGTACATGGCAGCCAGCCATTGCACAAGAGAGGCCATATGGCTAAGGCAGCTCTTGGAAGATGTGGGGTGTGAAGACGTGGAAGGCACGTTGATCATGTGTGACAATCAAGGTGCCATAGCTCTTGCCAAGAACCTGGTGCATCATGCGAGGACGAAACACATCGAGGTGCAATACCATTTTGTGAGGGAGAAAGTGGAGAAGGGAAGCATCACATTGAAGTATTGTCCAACTGAGGACATGTTGGCGAATGTGATGACAAAGGCGTTGGCGAGGGATAGGCATGAGCGTTTGACGAGAGCCATGGGCATTGGGGACTTTGGCCAATCACAAAGTGGGAGTGTTGAAAGGTTAGAATAGAGCATTAGGAGTTTGCTCTAGGCCAAAGGAGATATGCTAGGTGGGGTACTTAGCATTGGAGAGAGAGCACGTGGTAGGAGGCACTTCAGAGAGAGGATCAGCCCATGAGAGTGGTTATCCCATATGGTTTGGTGAAAGGAGAGTGGTTGGGAGAGTATATAGATGAGAGGATTTGGGAACCCTCTCATCTTTTCCATTTGTATCTTATACATTTGAGTATACCATGTGTGCCTTTGCTCTTCTATCTTCTCTATATTTTCAATAGATATGGTATTAGTTGATAGTTCATGGCTACAACTCATCTATAAAAAGTAAATAAATCATAATTATTCTTGGTGTATGATGCTTTTGATAAGACATCAAATTGAAACAATGCTATAGTAAACATTTGTATAGAAAGAATTTATTGTTGGAATAAATCATGCATATCATGAAACAATGAATTGTCTAAAAAATTTTCAAAGAAAAAGTAAAATAAATGATTTGAAGGTAAAATTATAACTTCTTCCATTCAATTTGAGATATGAAGTGCTCTTTGACTAGAAATGGATAAAGTTTGACAAAAATTTTAATGCAATATAGAAAAACAATTGTCATGTCAAAATGGAGGCAAAGATTGTGTAATAGACCATCATTCTTTAGAGGATAGCTCTACTTCAACTCCATGATTGAACCTCTATACTTACATCCTATACCAAATCTAAAGGGTTGCAAATTTAATTCTTTTTGAAATTTACAATGCTAGCTAGACATTATTTTTGTTTCCAATGCAAATATTTGAATACCAACATCTAACTTGCAAAATCCATATCCACAAGAGTAGTTGTTAAATACATGCAATGCAGGCATTGTTTTTATTGACAAATTGACATTAATTTTTTATGTTTGACATGCCAAGGATTTAATATCATTTCCACTTGTTAAGAAAACCACCCAATTTTAGATAGTCAATTTGAAACATTTTTACAAAATGATACAACAACTAAATAGCTTGGAAATCTAATTCCCTATTAGATACCTTGTTAGTATGGACGCATATAAGATTGTGAATGTCCAACACAATAATGGACCTTAACACCCTTTGTTGATTGATTGACAGTACCTTTTTGTTTTGAGTGGAGGAGATACTTTGAACACTAAAAGCAAGACATTGATTTATTATTTTGCACTATCATGTGGTATAGGGGCGCATAAGCAAATGGATATTATACAGTATATAAATCAGCTAAATTTTCATATAAAAACGGTTTTTTCACATTAGTTAATGTGACCAAAAGATTAAAATTTTGATATTAATATAAATTTGATAATTGTCATGGACTCAAAAGCCTATATGAAAAATGGATTCTATTTTGAACTTGCTTGAAATTTTGTTTGCATTTGTGGCCACTAGTCACAACACATTTGTAACTTGGTTTTATTACCATATTGTTATGATTTGCAATTAAATTTAGAAAATGAAAATGGCATAGAACTTTGACCTTATTGAAGTAACAAGAATATTGTTGTTCAATTTTGTTTTTATACTTTAAATTGATCTTTTTGTATAAAGCTAAAAAGTTGACTAGTTGTGTTTTGGTTTTGTAATTGCAATCTTTTTGTTTCTATACTTTGCTTGCTTTTTGTTTGAAAAATATGATGGTGTTGGACAAATTTATAATGTTACAGAATACAGACTTGCACATAAATTTTTTTACTTTCATTGTTTTTTTTCTCTTTATATATGTGTATGCATGTATGTATATATGTATGTGTTCAAAAGGATTAGTTTTGATCAAAATATTGTTGATATTTTGTTGTTCTTTATGGCATTGTAAAGTTTTGCTATTTAAAAAAACATATAGTTCCTTTTACTTTAGTGGATTGAATTATTCTACTTTCTTATTTCCATAAATTCTATGATTATACTTAGATCAACATTCTTAAAATCACCAATTTTATCACAACTGACTAAAAAAGATCTTTATTATGATTCAAGTATATAGGATATACATTTGAATACCTATCTATTGTTCCATACATCTGAAGATTCCATTTATGCTATTTTTCAAAAACATTACCAAAAATAATTGCATGATTTGAGACAACAATATCTAAAGTGACAATGACTGTAATTTTGGTATATTTTAAAATCATATGAAATTTCTTTGACATTCAAAACAACTAATTTAACAACTAACAAGGCTACAACATGCCAAATTGTAAAAAGGAAAAAGCATGAAAGTAGGACTTGTAGTTAGGAATTGAAGAGAAATGCAAACACAGATAATTTTTGAGAAAAGTATAAATCAATAGAATTGATGAAAGAATGATTTAAAGTGTATATAATTGAGGAATTTTAATTTCATGATAAAAGTATTGTAGCATATATGTGCCCTATAGGATTCTTCACTTTTGAAAATTTATAAAAATAAGAACCAAAAAATGACTTAGATACTCTAATTGCATGTAATACAAAAACCTCTGTACTTCTCATATAGAATAACAAGAATATGACAGAGAGAACCTCTATGTATTGATCAAACCAGCTTTAAAGAAAAACTTGTACTTTTCAATTAAAAAATATTTGGCCTCCAACCCAGATGATTGTGGTTCACTTTCATTGAGATTTAACTCTCATCAGGTGTTGGTTTCAAAGATCCAGCAAAGCTCTCGGTGGGCAAATACATGTAACTTAGGAGCAGTTCCAGACCGGAAGTTATTTATCATGGGCAATTCTCACTACGCCTCACGTCCCAGAGTCCACTAAAACCTAAAAATATGATTGGTCAAGTGCTGAATGTTGGGACTTGAGACTTGGAAAATTACCCTAAACGTCCCAATTCATCAAAATAAATGTTACACCTTTGCACTTTTTGAAAGTATTGACACCGAATTGGCGAGATATTGTTCAAGATTGAGTGAAACATTTGCTTGAACCAACTTTGAGCACAAGTTTCACAGATTTTTTTGTACAAAATACAGAAGCTTTTGTTTAATATGTATTTTGGTCTCTCGTGACCCAACAAAGGTGGGATCCATGCAAAGAGGTGGGACTGTGGGACTCGTAAGGTAGGAGACTTGAAAAGCGACACTGTCAGTTAACTAGTCACATAGGTAACCCAAGAATGAATATGAGGTGATTTTTGAATGGATTTTTCCTAGTCTTAAAAGAAAAGTTGTTTTTTATTACAAGAGCAAATTACAAGTTTTGGATTCACTTAATTTCTTTATACATTATAGGGGACGGTTTATGAGAAATCTAGAATCCTACATAAGTACCTACTACAAATTTTTTTGAAAATTCATCAACAATTCAATAATGCCTCAATAAAATAAAATAAATATTGAGTTACGTTTAGCATCCATTTCTCTTTGTCTAAAAACTACTCTTAAATCTTTTGGTATGGGGAAGACCATGAAAAAGCAGATCAGCCCTTAAAGGGTTGCTTTTCAAGCCTCCTGCCTTACAGGTGGGATGTGGGATGTGGGACGTGGTGTGAATTGGCCATAAGATCATGATGGTCCAGACAGGAGTATAAACTTAGGTCTTGATATTGCCAACCCCTTTTTGATATTGCCACCCCCCTCCTTTACATCATTGTTCAATTTTTAGTGGTTTTAAGGACAATTTTATAAAATAATCTATAGTTAAATATGTATAAAAAGAAATGATTTTTTGTTGGTGTTTTTTAAAATGATAAACTATAGTAAAAAATTTTGATAAGAAAAGACAACATTCTATTATTTTTTTAACAAAATTTTGATTGCCGTTTATCATTTTGAAAAACACCAACAAAAAATCACCTGGTTTGATACATATTCAATTCAATTTTTTTTAATTATCCCAAAAACCACTAAAAATTGAACAATGATGTAAAGGAGGGGGTGGCAGTATCAAAAAGGGAGGTGGCAGTATCAAAAAGGGGGGGTGTCAGTATCAAGAAGAGGAGTGGCAGTATTAAAAAGAGGGGTTACAGTATCAAAAAGGGGGTGGTAATATCAAAAGGGGATGGTAATATCATAAAGGGGATAGTAGTATCAAAAAGGGATGGCAGTATCAAGACCCTAAACTTAATTGCATTGTAGACTCTGTTGACAGTGATGAGGTGCAGGTCGAGATACCAACAGCGGGAAAGGGACGTGGGTTTGGGACGTCAGAAGCGGATAGAGCATTGAAGCCCTCCTATTCTCCGCAACCTCGTCGTCTTGCAGCAGCACCAGATTAAAGTTAAGTTACGTTGGTGTTGCAACAAGAATTGCATGCTCTTGCGACACCAAATTAAGAATGGTGCCGGAGCTTCTTCTGTAGATTAGCTGCTCTCGCAATACAATTTGCCTTTTTCCATTTTCTGAGGATCTCTCAACAACGGCGCCATGGCCGCAATGGCTTTCAACACCGCTTGTTGTCTTCGTTCCTCGTTTCTGCCCTTTGTGGCTCTTTGCTCTCCCTGCTTCCCTTCATTGCCATCCCTCCGCATCTCTCCTACTGCTCCCTCTTTGCTGCAGAGCATTAATGAGAAGGAGAAAGACCGCTACTCCCTCTGTCCCAATATAAATAAATCTCCAAATTAGGCATAGTTCTTTTCCCAATAAAAAGTTCCCTTTTGCTAATTTAAATTGATGAGAAAGCCTTTGTCATGTACAATGATCTCATGGGGGCAAGTTAAGCAATTAGAGAGCATTCCTCTCCTAACAAGCTTGGCCTTGCCCATATCACTAGAAGAATTTTTGTTCTAAACAATTGGTTCACAATGCAAATGTCCTAAATGACTGAGTTATACTATAATTGAGTCATTGCGTAGTTGTTTAGGACATTTGCAATCATCGTGATCTAGTCAATTAGGACATGTTTTTCTTCTAGTGTATGAGGTACCATTGTTGCTACTAATCTTTAAATCATCAATAATGAGGATCTAGCAACATGTACAAGTATGGTACTTTTTGCATGGAATTTGGGTGCCCAAACGGCAACATCAAAGCTGGAGATTTTGCACACATTTGGTAATGGGTATATTGATTCTAGAACGCATGTGTCACATGAGTACAAAACTAAAAAAAACAGAAGCCTGCCTTCACAAACTATGCACAAAAATGGTACTTTTTGCATGGAATTTGGGTGCCCAAACGGCAAAATCAAAGCTGGAGATTTTGCACACATTTGGTAATGGGTATATTGATTCTAGAACGCATGTGTCACATGAGTACAAAACTAAAAAAAACAGAAGCCTGCCTTCACAAACTATGCACAAAAATGGTACTTTTTACATGGAATTTGGGTGTCTAAATGGCAACACAAGAACTTGAACTTTTACAGATATTGATAGGTGGTACATTGATTCTAGAATGCATTTGTCACTAGTATAATGACTAAAAATACAGTTAATACCTCATGGAGAAGTTTTTGGAGCTTTATAATGGGAGAGGGAGTAGTTTTTATGTTTTTGATGCTTTTATTTTTATTTTCATTATTTTTATTTTTTTGGAATACTAACTTCTCCTTGCATTCAAAGCATGAGCTTACCTACTTGAGAAAGATTCCAGTGCCTTGACTCTAAATCTTAGATTAGTCGCAAGTTATGGTGCTGCTATACACAAAGCCACAGCTTCAAATGAATCTCCATCGTTGTCGTGGATTGTGATACACTTTTGGAATGTTTTGTTAGCTTGCTTGCCTGCAGCTGTGGCTCGGAGTATTCAAGAACTCACTTATGATAAAGCAACTTCAGTAGTTCTAAGAGCGGTTTCTCCTATTTGGAACTAGAAAGCATGGGAAGAGTACTATTTGGTGGATTGATTGTTTTGTAGAGCCAGCTTTGGAACGGGTAGTTGAATGTGATTTTGCCTGGTTCTTGGATACCACTATCATATCTCTTTCATTCTGTAAATGAAGTCTGTGGAAATTTTATGTTTTCATGATAATTTTCAACTCACTCGAGAAGGAGGTTGAACCTTGATCTCAGAAGTGCATGTTCTTTAGAAGGCCTGAGAAGTGAGTTATACGTCCAAGTGACAAAGATTCTATCTATGACTCACGTAAGTTGGAATGGCCTTGTAGAAAGAGGACGGGTGTGAGCTGGGGGTGCGAGCCTCAATCTATTGAGAACGGGTCGTTGCTACAGGATTGGTTAACTGATGAGGACCTGGCGAAACAGAAGCTAGTCTTGGCCAGAGTGAAGTCTGGAGGCAGGGGCCTTGTGGCGAAGCAAGACTTGCGTCAGGGGAACGACTGTTGTTTGTGCCATCAAGGCTTCTTATTTCTGTTGATTCGATTAGTTGGCTCCTCACGTGATCATATGGTGTTCCTATTGCCACTGCCGAGTCTCAATGTCCCTTCGTACCTGAACTAAAAAACAAAAAGACCACTTTGGAATCTCTTAGCCAATTTTAGTGATTATCGGAACATATTTTTACAATTCACTGTAACTTAGGGCATGGTTTCTTCTTCTATGGATATATTTTGACCACTTTTGACCATATTGACACCCTAGGGTTAAAATTAGGTCAAATATCATTTATATACTTTGAATAGCTCTTTTGCCGCGATTGTGGTTGATGTGGTTTTGAATTGTGAGTTTCTCTGAATGTTTTGGGTTATGAATAGTTGGAATTTTCTAATTGGTAGCAACTCTCATATGGTCGGGATCACATTTCAGCGCCAGAAAGGTCTCCATTCAGGCGAGAAGCCTGTTTGTTTTGTGTGTGTTCTGATCCACGTTGGGGCAGGATCGGGGTTGTGCTAAAACATGCAAGATTATCAAGGAGGCTGGACTTCCAGAATGGCCCACTCTAGCAGTTTTTCTCATAAGTGAGGCTAGTTGAGGAAAGTCGTCTCGTTGGTTTCCTTACTTCCTTACCTTGCCGAAGACACCTTTGTCCATCTTACGGTTGTTAGTAGTCAAGCATTCAATGCTACAGCCTACTAGTTGAAGTGACATGTGGTCCCAGAGTTCTATTTTATCTCAGTTAAGGATTTAACTATGCACAGATACATTGACAAATGGAAATCTTAAACTCTTTTCCTTAAACAATCTTTTGGCGGGTTTTTGATCAGGACCGAGGATGAAGTCAACATATATTTAACAGCATCACCTGTCACAGAGAAAGCCTTGGAGTGTATCAGAGATGTGACAGAGATGTAAGGATATGTTCTACCTTTCTTCTAAACTGGTATGAAACACAAGAGCAGGTTAGATCCCTATCAGTCCTCATGTCACGCTTTATTTAGATAACTAAGAGGATTGAGGTTTTTGAACAGATACCAGGACCTCCAAGCAAAGATTTTCTCTAAGCATTCGGAAAAGTTTCCGCTTTAGGTACTTCAAACACTTCTTGATACGCTCTCGTCTTTCAAGTTTTTTTGAGTCTTCCGTTGTTGAATTCACTATTTACGTATGAGACCTCTAATGGCTTCTATTCTAGGGGTGTATCGGAATAATGTACCCCGTTGTAAGCAATTTTAAAGCTTTGTTGTTTGAAAACTTCTCAGGTGTACAATTTGGAGGCCTTTAAATGGGCTTTTGGCATTCTCTTTTCTCGTCTTGTAAGTCTTTCATCTTATGCTTCTTTGTCTACTGACATTTTTTACAGTTCGCCGTTGTATGTCATGTCCATTTGAAAAGCATTCGTTGGGTGTAGTAGACGTTAGCTCCAGCAATGCTTGAAGTCTTACGTTTAGCATGGAAGTGAAGCACAGAATAATAGCTCTACTAACAACAGGTTTCTGGGAATTCTACAGGTAAGATTGCCGTCACTTGGAAAACTTGCCCTTGTACCCTAGGCAGACATGTTGAATCACAATCCTCAGGTACTACTACTTTGTGCTTTTTTGATGGTCTCAATAATATAACTTTTTGTAAGCGAAATGTCGCAAGGATCTCGTACCGGGCAATGTGTGCTATTTTTGCCTTCAAGAAAGCATCTTTGAAAACTGTTCTGACTGCCACAGAAGAGATATTGATCATTATAGCCTCTGAAGCATTGCATGTGGATTTGCAGGTAGATGCTTTTTTGGATCTCGATCAGACCAGTGGAAAGTCAGTTGTATACGTCACTAACCGTGCTTGTCAGTCTGGAGAACAAGTATGGGATACAGACTTGCACGTTCTGCATTATTTTTTGCTGTATTGCCATCGTCTAGTATTTATGGATTAAGGGCTCTTATTTTGTAGTTTGGCAAAAATAATGCAATAGATTTGAATTTAGGTTCAAGAAGAGGATTGTACTGTCACAGCCCAAAGATATGAATGCCTCTTAGCATGCTGACTTCAACAGGTCTTCATTTCCTACGGTAAATGACCAAGTGGAGAGCTCCTCCTTGCATATGGCTTCATTCCATCTGAATTCAACGCACGTGATTCTGTGGAGCTCGAAATGGTTCTAGGAAATGAGGACACTGCATATGAGGTCAATTTGACCGCTTTAAAGGAGCAAGGCCTTTCATCGTATCCTCCACATTTGCTTTCGGTTCATTATATAAATCCACGGCGAATCATTCAATTTGCATATATATATATATATATATATATATATATTTCTCTCTCTCTCTCCTCTCGCTCTCTGTAAAAAGTGAGACTTTCCCCTTGAATCGGACGACGGAAGCTGCTTCTGACACTCACAATTTTTTTTTTCTTGGAATCTTAATCTTCAGGAAGATTTCTAGCCTTGTATAATTGGTTGGACATGTGCAAATTTAAAAGTGTTTTTTTGAAAAGTATAGAATGTCAACGAGATGCAAAGATGCACACATCTACTTGCATCGTGTGGAGCATAGTTTTGTAATCTACGATTAAGTGGAAATTGCCTTGTTTGAGGGTGTTTTGTTACCGTCTTCTCTTTTACAAAGGTCGTAGTTGGATTCTTGACAATTGCAGGCCACAGGGCTTTCCAGTAAGGAAAGACGGTTTTCCAGAACAACTACTTGCCTATGCTCGGCTAATTGCCAGCCAATCTTCAGACCCTGCTCAATTGTGTCAGGTGAGTTTTCCTTCTAAGCTTTTCACAGCAATCCAGATATTGTACGATAATACCAAAACTGCTCAATCAGAGTTATGTCCTTAAGTAGATTTATGTTTTTTTAAATGGCTTGTTATGAACTGCTGGTACTCGGAATGCCCAGATAGATGGCTAGAGCAGCCATAGAAGCAAATGCAACAGAAAACAACTCTTCTTATATGGAGGCCATGGTTTCCGTTGAGGATGAAATTAACCCCTAAAGGACCAAAATCTCCTCGGGGGACAAATGGGATTTTGGGCATGTACCTATCGCTAATCTATTTTTTGTGATTTTTTGAAATTTTTATTGAAGGTGTGGAATTCAAAAATCTACGTGGGCATTTAATTTTTTCTTCATTCCAACGTTTGATGAAGAAGTTATGCATGAATTTATGAAAAATGGTGTTTGAGGGGCATCCAAAAACTTCTTTAAAAATTCATTTTTTTCAAATAAAAATCTGAAATAGGTTCTTTAGACTTATAAAGACGTGGGGAGCTTTGAATCATTCAATTTTGATAAATGAGATGAAAGTTATGAGGAGTTTTTGTTTGCGGGCAATTCTAGATTCTGTACTCTAAAATAAATTTTGAAGTCGTTTATTTTACTCAATTTTCAATATTTGAAAAAAAAACAAAACCAAAGGATGTAGATTGTTTATCACAACATTATAACCATTGGGATTTGCATTTTTCATTTTTATAATTAAATTCTTAACAGTTTAGTGTTTTGACTCATTCTCTACTTCTTTTTACTTACTATTTTTCCCATGTGTTGTATACTTCTAGTTGAATTGAAAGTTCTCCCACACATTCCTAACTTGGTCTCCCACATGGGAAAAATAAACCTCAACTTTGTGTAGAGTAATTTTTTTGATCTAAGAGTGCTCAAAGCCTTCTGAAATTTTTGGGCAATAGCAAAAAAATACTCATTTCCGCAATTCAGATGTAAATATCTCACTCATTTTTGTGTAAATTGAGCTGAGTTTTTTACCACATGTACCTCTTGTAGTTTATTGTAAGATCTTACGGTTGAATTCTTGTAAAAAACTTTTTTTCTTACTGTTGTACTTACTTCCCCAAAAGTGGCAGTTTCTTGTGTTTTTCACAGAAGAAATGGCTTGGTCCTCTAGGGATTAATGCTTAAGAGCTAGTTTTGGTAGTTTGTGAGAATTCTATCTCTGAGTACACCAAATATTTGGAGGTAAGTTGAATACCGTTAACCCTTTAAGGACCGGTTGACCACTTTGTGGTTGATCTAGCCCTTTTTTTCAATATAGGCAGAGTATGGTGAAGAATTTGGTTTCCATTCAAAGGGGACGGATCTGGGGTTTGGCAATATACAGCGTTTGGGACAAAAATCATGTCAATCCGACTTGGCATGTGGCCAGGGGCCTAAAAGAACCAAAAAAGTCTTGGCTGAGAATACACAAATTGATGTATAAAGATGACTTTGAACTGTAAAGACAGAGTACCACTAACTTAATGAGAGGGCCTTCACTTGTGACAGCTTGGCTTTTCTAGGTCTAGGTTACCATCTTTGCGCTAAAGAAATGACTATGTGGCTCCATGATCAACGAAAAGAAGAAGCCTTAAGGAAATAAGCTCACAGCCGTAGAAAATCCCCTCCGTAAATACAAGACTGCATACGGACACACAAATGTGCTATAAAAATCTCCTTCATGTCTCAGAAATACTAAAAATTTCAAGTCTGAACCCAAAATCATGCACGACAAGTCAATCCATACGGTTAGATTTATGGTACCCACTTGTATGCAATTGTTATTGCAATTTTCCCCTAAAGCTCAGAAACGGCCTTGCCCACCCTCAGGAACGACCATGGTCCTTAATGGGTTAACGACCATGAAATATCGTACTTCAAGTATGTTTTAGTGAGGATCTGCAAGAACTATATTTTGTTAAATGGGGTTGTCCTGTGATCCTTCTCCAAGCAAACGCGTCCGATGACGGTACTAAGGTAGATATCAACACAAATATCAGCAGAACTTGGATGCTAAAAGAGTTGGTGGTGGAACTTTGCACAATTGAGCAGCAAATACTGTTTAGGTTGCAACATGTGAGCGGTCTTCCCTTATTCCATTTGCAATGACATTTTTATTTTATTTATCTTTACCCATCACAATGAATACGATGACAGTGTGGTGTTAGATTATTTACGTTGATTCACGTTCTGTGGTTGCGGCAGATACTGCGAACGGATCTACGAGGACTTCGTACCTTACCCGGCTCATAAAGCATGAGTGGGGGTGCCAAGAGGAAGGCAAAGCGTGCAAATGGAGGCCTTTTTAACCAGTTTAAATGGAAATTGGCATCCTTGAAAAGTAGATTGGGGTTTACAGAATCAGTGGATCAATTAGCCACTTAGAAAGAGAGTCCTTATGTCATGATACTGGTTGTTAAAGTAGTGACACAACAGACACATGAGTTACATTCCACAGGCCTCGTATCCAACTTCTTTTATATGACATCATTTAAATACATCTTTCTTCTCTCCTGAGGTTGCAATACTGAAACCTCCTCGATTTTAGGCACTTCCCAGTGCTAATGGCACGTTGAATGAGCACGTGTTTTTAGTAATAGTAGTGGTAAGGCTGAGCTGGGTATCCTTCACTTTCAATAGACCATTTTGTGCAGTCTCCAACTTAACCCCTAAATGCCCAAGGCAGTAGGCACCACATTTTGGTGTCGACAATATTTTGAAGTTCAATAATACCTAACTAAGTTGCTATTTTTAATATTTTATATTTTAGTTCTTGAAGTCTATTATTAGCATCAAAAATCAGATTTTAAAAATTATTGATTGTGAATTTTCAATTCAAGATTTTGTGCATGGGTGTCCATTGTAATCTTGACATTTTTAGTGTTGAGAGCTCATGAAAATGAGCCTCAAATACATTAGATCTTGGAGAAAAATTCACACTAAATTTCATTTTAAAAAATGATAAAAGAGATTTTGAAAAATTATAAACAAATTAAGTTATGTCACTATGTGTGTTATGTTCTTTAGCCTTGTATTTCTTTGGTGACAAACATTTTAGATTTGACATGTGAAAAGAGGATTGAAAGACTTCAAGTCATTTTTCCAATTTTAACACCTCTTTATAAGTTTGCAATCCATAAGCAATATTGTTGTGTTTTTCTTTTCCTATGAGATGTCTAACATTTCTAATTTAAATTTGTACAGTTACAATTTAAAAAAAATTGAAACAACTTGTCAAAATGTTGACTTTTTGTTCAGCAAATTCCTAGAAGCTCAAAAAGGGCCTTGGGCATTTAGGGGTTAATAATTGAATGCTCGTAGTTGAACTCAGCAAGTTCATACATTCAGCTGAAAAGATATTGCGCTTTTGTAAGAGCTACTGCTGCGAGCTGTTTTTATCGTCTAAAGGGTTATTTACGACTTCTCCTGCGAGGCTCTTTAGAAGCTCATAGTGGATAAGCACTTTTTCTTCGAATTAACTTTAATTGAACGATCAAAAAGGGATCCCGATGACTCAAGAAATGAATTGCAGTCATTGAAAGTTTTTCAAGAAACTGAAGGCGAGAATTTGTTGATGATCTGCACTAATAAAGGCCAGTCTCGAATCTTGGTGTCCCTAGTTTCGGTGGTGTAACTTCTCTCTCTCTCTGTACGCTTCAGCATAACTGCACAGGCAAGCATGCCATGTATTTAGTTATCGCACTTGAACTGTTTCTTTGGTACAACTGACGTGAAATCTTTAAAATACATGGCCAGCATGAGGAGCACTTCAAAATGAGTGCAGGGACGGCTGCACGAGGAGTGTCGGCCAACCAGCAGCAACGCGAAAGGATAGGCAGGCAAACTCATGACAATCTTGAAGGTGTATCGTGCGTCACTTGGTTGCCTCACTCACTTACTCAAAGAATATATATATGCTTCCCCTGCAGACTTGTATGCAAAGATTAGCAACGACTGGTTGCCATGAGAAGTTAAGAGGCCCAGCTTATGTTTTTGTTTCACAAGAGACTCTCTCCAAAATTGTTTTGCATATCATTCTTGAGCAGCGTGGTTTGTTCTACAGAGAAGACGTCTTTAATTTAAAATTCTCAAGAGCTCATTTCAGTCAAAACTTACAATGAAAAGTCAGAGCGAAGAACATTCCAGGAGTTGAAGGCCTATGCTCGCGGATTTAGAGGTACGCCACTACATCTGTTCCAAGAGTAGGCAAGAAAGAAAGAAAGAAAGAAGAGGAAAAAAAGCAAGAGAGAGAGCGAGAGAGAGACCCACTGACCCGTAGCTGCCGAAGACAGGTATGAGCAACCAGAGCGCGGAGACCCAGTTGTCATTGAAGCGCTTCTTGGTCTTGTAGCTGAAGTTGTGGAAGATGCCGCGCCATATGTACTGGTGGCACGGCGACAGCGAGTAGGTGACTTCTTTCAAGCGCACCGGCACCTTCCCCATCTGCCCAGAGGCTGCTGCAGAAGAAGAAGAAGAAGAAGAAGAAGAAGAAGACGACGCTGCAGGAACTCAAGGGGGGATGGTGGAATAACTTAGAGAAGGCAACATGCACCAAGTGTTGCTGCACTAATGAGAATCTGCTGCAGGATCATGCAATGGCGGAGAAGGTAGCAAGAAATAGAGACGAGCACGGAAGGGGTACAGCTGTTGTGAGGAATTGATGAAGCGCTGCCTGCTGCCACATGATGAGGCTGGCCGTTACGCTCCTTTGGCTGAGTTATAACTTATAACCTATAGCCCTCTCTCGCGGCCCTCGCTCTTGAGACACTGCCTTCCGACGTGTCGTCTAAGGTGGGATAACCCGTTTCCGATCGCCTTCTAATTCCGCACCCCTACGAACGTAAGTTACTATTTGCCAAACGATATGAACACTTTACAATGCGACGTGAAGTCGAAGTCGGTTTATGAGAGTGCATCAACGGTCTTAGGCCAGCAAACCAGTGCTTTTGGGAGGGAACCAGCGATCCTTAAACTGGCTAAATTTCGCAGGATTGCTACCAAACTAAAAAATTTGTAAACCTTACAGAGTTAAATTTGAAAATCTTAGCTTTTTAGCATCGTTTTTAGCCACTCGAGCTGAAAGTGAAAATCATACTTGGGATCACTGGAGGGAACTGAAAGCTTGTTAAAAATGTGGAGTCACTCAAATTTGTAACGAAGGGATGCTGTCGGATGAATGTATTATACAGATGGTGATGAGGCGAACTGGACAGAAAATGCAGCAGGCTGCATGCGGCGGCTACAGGCAGCGAAGAAGTTAAGACTCCCCGCCATGGCTGCCCTCTGCAATTTCCCTCCCTTTTTCCTCACCCCTGAGCTCGCCATTCTCTTGCTCATGTTTTTCCATCCTGCTTGCCATGCTTCTACTCATACCTCTGTATCTCCGCCATGGCATGTATGCCTGCCTGTACGCATGCGGCGCTCTTGCTGCTACTGGAGATATAACCAAAGTGGTTGCTAATTCGTCCAACCATTTCTTGCAATCAATGCAAGATGGTCCTTCCTGGTGATTTCGACTCTGTATTCCCAGATTACTGACGACAAGGCGGTCTGACTCTCAAGCTCCGAATCAATGTTCAAGTGATGATTGCAGTGTGAGTAATCTGACAACTTTCTCCCTCTCTCGTTCGAATGCTGATATAAGTTATTCTGTTCCTTACTTTCTTGATAACTCTTGTTTATCCTTTCATTATACTTCAAATATTGGTCATAACATGTGTAACCAGTGATTGTGCTCAATAAGTAAATTTTTCTCGTTGAGGAATCTTATCTGAGTTGAGCTCTTTGTGTCGATCAGAAATAAGGTTATGTTTATGCACTTCCCAGATTAGGGTTCGAGGACACACTTGCAGAATTGAGCATTTTTCGTGGGTCCACTTTCTAGGTTGAAGCTGTCCTAGATTATCAGATTTTTTAGTCACGTCAAAGCGTTAGTCGCGCTAGCAGGATACTCGAAGGTCAAGTGTATCTCGCTGAAATATGTGATCGAGAATGACGTTGCTTATTCATGCCATTCTCCCTGTGCCACTTCTGAAACTCGGTTAAATATTACACCTATGTCTAGCACAGGTAGCTGCTAGTTCAGCATGTTTCGCTGTGCTCTCATGCCCCAATATGCGGAATTTCACAATTCTACTTATGTGTTGTGGAATTTCCGTTAATATAGGAGTAGAGTTGTGAAATTGACATGTATGTATTACTTTGAGGCACTGAATCTATTAAGTACAGAACCTGTGGGTCCCTATGAAAGTGCGACGATAAAGAATTTATTTTAGTGAGGCAGTTTTCAAGATCTTGACCTTTCACATTTAAGTCGTTGCGTGGTCCTAATAATTGGATAAAATTCCATGCTAGGAGTTGTTCTGTTGCTATATCCACTTAAATCTGTTGACATATGGTTAAAGATGGACACTCAGATATCTCAAAGCATATTGTCTTCCCTCCGTTTCATGATTATAGACACACAGCACAACAGGTATGATGAACACCGTAGTGAAGTACGTATAGATTTGATGACTGGCAATGCCAGAGCTCTTTTTTCAAATGTCATTGCTTGCTGCCTATATGTAGTTGCAAAGTTGTGGACATATTATGGAGCTTTTAGACTTGGAATTAGAGACCTGACTTTGCTTAATTCCAGTGTCCATGTTAGCAGACTCTTCGAGCCTGCCGATTTTTTGTATTGAGAGCAAAGATCTGCGGACTCAAAACTACTCAGTACTGCGTGTGGAAATATGGTAGGACATCCGCTCGTTTACTGGCTCTTTCAGTTTTATTAGAGGTCAGAGAATTCTACTCTCTTTCCAGTACTTGACCTGTTGCATCAATCTGTTCCATGTCACGCAGGATATAAAAAACGACGGTGCACGGTATGCGTTTATTACAAGATGGCATGACCCGATGACAGACATTATTTGGAAATATCAATTTATGTATCACACGAGTGATCGGTCCATTGAGATGGTAAGCTCTTTGTCACGTATGAATTCAATCCTTTTTGTTAGTAGACAGGGTAACATTCTGTACCTTAGGAGGTTCCAGAAGGCATCTTGACCGGAAATTGATGAAGGGATACTTTGCCCACTTTTTGATTCCTGCCATCTGATGTCCAATAACATTATCTCTACTGTAAGAGAAACGACTCTGAAGAACTAGAATTTCCAAATGAGCCACACTGATATACTCAAACGTTGCCTCGTATGCTTAGGCATGGATTAGGCAATGGATGCCATTATCATAGCATCGTGATGGACTAGTTCTTATGGCAATGTCTGCTGTGCAGTATGAAATGAAGAATCAGAAGACATTCTTGAAGCGGGTGGCATATCCCGCCATTAGCCTTGAGCAGCTCTATATAGGCTCCACGATTTTGGTTTATACACGTCAGCTTCTCATTGAGGATTATGGAGACGACTTCACGCGCAAGCATTTGCGAGGCCTGCAAGAGACGTACGCTATTTTCATTCAATCCTTTCAAGAACCGTAAATCTCTTACTTTTCATTCTGATAACTGTATCAAATTACGAAATCTAGATTTGGATCCTAAAAAAATTCATTGCACAGTAACAACATCGAAATAGCTGCATTCATTTGACACGTTAATGAATGTCGAGGATGGATGGCTTCTTGTAATCACTTGTAAAACTTTGGTCAACTTACACCTAACCACACAAATTGACGTTTACTGACTTCGCACTTTAGAACTGTAAAATTAAAAGTTGAAATGTTATGTACCGAAGAGTTTTTATCAGGAGGCGCCTTTAAAATGAGGAGGGGACTTCGACTTATCAAATTCAAGTCCTTTTTCTGTTGCAAATCAAGTCTTGCTTGTTTCGTTATTCCTTTCTATGGTTGGTATTTCAATGAGCAGGACGTGCGCCATGATAAAGCCCGACGCTATATGTCACGCTGGAAAGATTCTGGAATGCATTACGAGTAATGGATTGCTTGTGAAGCATATGCGCATGTGCCAGCTTTCACGGAAACAGGCTGAGGAGTTCTACAAAGTCCACCAAGGAAAACCCTTCTACGAGTGAGGCCGCATCCTCGTCTCCTCCACTATTCTTATTTTGTCAGCTACATCAATTCAAAAAGTGCTGCAATATACCCTTAATCGTCTATCTTGGAGTATTTTCTCCCCCCTTCAAGAACATCAGCGTTAATTTCTACCAGAAAGTGTTACTACTAGTCCGCACGGTAGACTACAGGAGCTGCACAAGTATAATGGTGCTCATTGTGTGATCTGCTTTTTCAGAGCCCTAATACTGCTTGTTTCAAGTGGGCCCGTAATAGCGCTGGAGCTTGTAGGCGAGAATGCACTTTGCAGGTGGAGGTTACTACTTGGTGAGCTTTGAGTATGATCTTTTAACATATATACTCATTTTTTTTTCTCGAATTACGTAAATGATGAGGTTTACTGGAACCTGAGCAGAAGAGGATATGAAAGATTCATTAGGGACTTAACCAAGGGAAAACTAACAATCCATTCTTTCGCCATCGATCTTTATTGTTTAAATGCTGTTTAAGCCAACCGGGTTTCGATACTCCTGCAGGGTATGTGCCCGTCGAAAACAGCATTTTAAAATTTCCACAAACATGAACAATTTTAGCCAACATTTTCTTGGAAGGAAAATTGCTCATTGTATGTAAAAAAAGTGCTTAATTAAAATTTTAAGCCATATACAACAGCTTCTAATGTCAAATTTCTTGAATTGGCGGTATTCATATGCCACAAGCTGAGACAAATATGTTCACGAAGGCCTACTTTCAGTCCACAACTAGGACTGGCACCGGTATAGATTTAGGGTGTCGTGCTGAATTGCATAAAAGTAGTGGAATATTGCCAATATAACAAAATTGACGTTTTCTCAGTAAAGAAAACTCAAGGTCAAGACAACGAACCATTCGGTCTTTCTCAACACCAGTGCTAATACTTCTGTTCATTGGCGTCTTGTGACACGTGCTTATGACAGGCCCTACGAGCACTGAAGTGGCCAGAATCAAGGCACCAAGTTCGATTCGTGCTCAGTACGGCACAGATACAACAAAGAATGCCTGCCATGGCTCCGATTCGCACGAAAATGCTCGAATTGTAAGATACTTTTTTCAAAAGTAATTTCTTTTAGCATCAAAACTTTACCAAGAATGATTTGCCAACTGAAACCAGTTTAGTTTATTCAGAAATGGAGAGAAACAGAATTTAAATATTAAATAAGGGCTTACTCCGCTTTTTGTGTGATTGTATGACTACTGTGTTATCCAACCTGTTGCTGGTCTTCACTTTGATTTATTCGAACGCCAGTTTAGTCTTCAGCCTTGACCTCTTTATTGAATTTCCTCTTGAACTTTGAGTGCAGGGAACTTCCAGCCTTGCTAAATAATGTTTTGAGTCTATGAATACTGGACCTATCGGTCATTTGTTTCCAATTTATTTCATGCATTTTGGGTAATGGATCAGAATATGATGGCCAGACTTGCTCTTGGCATTACACACTTGTTTTATAGGAAACTCTCTTTTTCTTCAAGTGCTGGAATATAGGCATGTGCGCCCGCTTTAAGAACTGCTCCTTGTGTATCATCAAACCCCATGTTGTCATGTCAGGTATATTGTTTTCTTTGTCCCTTCTCCAACTTGCTGCACCATAATATTCTCGTGATATTTCCCTTCATTAGAATTTAAAGGGTACCATGAAAACGACTTGTACAGGTTGTGGAGGGGCAATATTGGACCGGGTACAGCAGATGTTTGAGGTCACCGCCTTGGAATTGGCCCACTTCGATCGACATGCAGCGGCTGATTTCTTTGAAGTTTATATGGGGATATGCCCTGATTTTTTTGTACTAGTCGCCCTCATTTTCTCCACCGCATTTCATTATCTGTTAAATTCCCTAAATTTCAAACTGCTTCTATGTACATGCCTGCTACAATCTTTAAGTAAGATACATTGGTAACTTTGTTAATGGACAGTCAATGACACACGAGTTGGCATCTGGTGATTTTATCATCTTAGAAGTTTGTGACAAGACCAATCCTTGCTCCAATCCTGTAAACAAGTTCCGGGAGTTTTGCGGGCCATCCGACTCGTGCATTGCCCGAGAGCTCAAGCCGCAGTCATTGCGTGCGGAGTTTGGCATCAATAAGGTACAGCTAGAAATGCATGCTATTTTTTAAATGAGATTGTATACATCAACTCATTAATGTCCAGAGGTCAAGGTTTCTTGAGCGATTTGTGCACCGGTGACTAAAGTAATGCATCCCTCAAGAAGGCTGATCCAATGAGTATCATTCAAAATAGCCTAGTGCTCCTTATTGATCGATGGAGCAGCGTTAGTTCAAAGACTCCCATTGTCCTTATCAGTCTCACAACAAAAGTAGCTCGCATTCTTTAGAACTATATCTAGTTTGGGTTTAGAGTTGTCAGTTTATGGAAGCCGCATGCCCGTGGGCAATGACCAGGAACAGTAATTAGTTTCTCCTTTTTCTCCGCAAAATGTCGTTTGCCTTGCCACCTGTGTATAAAAAAAACGGAATCCTCTTCCATCTCAGTAGCTTAGTCGCCCTAAGCAACCATACAGTCCATACGAGATTTGATCCTCAACCCAAGTCCAGCCTTGATCTTTACCGGTTGCAGCAGCACTGTGATTTCAGCGGGCCTTCATCTGCTGTCGTCAGATTACTGCTGGTGCGAGTCATGATCTGTATAACTCAGCGCGTAATCATCGGCCTTGCAGGTCAAGAATGCTGTGCATTGCACCGACATACCAGAGGACGGAGAGCTTGAGGTCGGGTACATGTTCACACACCAGTGGGAAGGAAGGTAGACAATGTCTGGACAAATAAAAAAACAAAGCCGAAGTAAGTTATTGAATCTCTGATAATATTCGTTGAGTACGAAAGCTATCGGTACTGCACTCAAACTATCGGTACTGCACTAAAACATTATTTTCCCGCTCAACATAAGACCAATTTAATGCAGTTTGAAAAGTTTTATGCCATGCGAATTTCTCAAAATCGAGTACGCTGTTGCTAAATGAGGGCAGGATTGATTTTAGTTTCCTTCCTCTGTAAAATTTCACTGAACACTATATTCATTAAATTAGGAAAAAGGATACATTTTGGGATTTCTAAATTTTGCAATTTTGAGAGTATTTTGGTGATTCTGAGTGAATTATATGATGGTTTGTTCAAGATCTTGCATTAATGATGTAGGATCCTGAAGGATTTGTCATAGAACTCACTTTGAATAGCCAAGAGACTCTGACAAATGCAAAATTTAGAAGTCCCAAAATGCATTCTTTTTCCCAATTTAACAAATATGGTGTTACTGGATTCGGGTGGCCGTTTTATCAACTACCTTGAATTCGACAAATTGCCCCTAAATTGACGAGTAAGCTTTATGCCTTCCGTGGCCGTTGCAAAAGCCTGCCTGTCTTTCAGTGCTTGGACGTCAGTCGTCACTTAACAACATCGCGGGTGAAGTATTCAGCATATCTTACGAAAGTGTTCTATTTGCATGACTAGTTTCTATCTGCCTGGCTTTTCAAACTTCAAGACAATGAAATTAGAAGGATAGTCCTCACTAGTCTGCCACTTCGAAGAAATCCGTGGCTGGTTGGAAAGTACTATAATCCAAGAAACGGGCGGGAAAAGTACTCAAGCACCCCAGCTGACGCATCATACTCTGCCAGTTCATACATAATGCTGAAAAGAAACGACTTTAGTAGCATCAAGGCGGCGGACAAACATCGACTAAATATTCAAATACGGCAATAATCTTCTCGATTCATGAGCAGCTTAGTAGTGTGTTAAGCAGCCACAGCTCTTCGAACACCAACGGGAGCATTGCCCACTTTTCCTTGTGACGTTCGCCCTGAAAAGGCCGTAGTGCAAGCACATGTTTAGAACAAAAAGGACGGCCGAATACAAGAGTGGTCGGGTGCGGTAGTAAGGTAGGAGGCTCGAAAACCGACCATCTGAGGGCTCATCTCCTTTTTCATGGTTTTCCGTGGATAGGAGGATTTTTAGTTCATTTTTCAGACAAAGAGAAATAGATGTAAAATGTAACACAAGTTGTTTCATATTTTTTGAAGCTTATTTGAATTGCTTATGAATTTTCTTTGTCAAAGGTCCCTATTTATGACCCTAGACTTTCCAAGAACCGTTCACTTGTAAGTTGTGAAGAGATTTAGGGAAGCAAGGAGAATGATTGGCTTTTTGCAATTAAAAACAACTTTTCTTCCATGCATTCAATGATTGTAAGAGGCCACTTTAAGAACCACCTCATGTCCATTTCACTATAGTCTATTCAAAATGCTTGGGCGGTTTTTGGACCTCCTACCTTACTCTATAGCTATTGGTGTAATACCGTACCTTCCTAGCAGGTTTGACACAAAATAATTATTTAAAAATCTACCTAATTATTTTGGAAATTATACAATTTATTGCCTAAGATTGTGAAATAAAAAAAGAATAATGCCTAAAAAATGTGGACACAAAAGTGCCTAATTGAAGTAAGAAAATCACTTTGTTCCATATTAAGAGCTTAGCGTGCAAAAAATCAGTGTTTTTAATAATACCGTAAACATCCTTCTTGAAATAAATGCCCAAAAGCTTACTAATTTTGTGACAGCAATGTTTTAGTACTGTAAATGACTAACTTGTCATACCAAGTATTCTATTGTAAATATGATAATCATACTACTATCAATCAAATCAAATATTTGGCTTAGTTACTAAGTTTGACTAGAGTACAATGCCTAAATGTTATAAATTTTTACCTCATAAATGACAAAGAAATTATATTATTTTTTCAACTGCCTAAGGGTGATTGTAAGAAACGCTTGTACTATTTTTTGTCCCCTTCACCTCCCGCAGGTGCTTTTTGGCTTGTAACTCTTGTGCAACAAGTTCTTTTGAGTTGAAATTTCAGAGGAAGGTACATGTCATAGTTACAAACCTTCCAAAAATTTTGTTGTTTTTTTAAAATTATTTTACTATTTTCGAACAACCCCCAAATAGGTGTCTACCTTGGCCATTTTGGAGGTTTTTAGTACTATTTTGGGTCCAAAAAAGCTTTTTTAGGACTATAAATAAGGGATGTTGTTTATGGAGCATGCTTACATGCATTTGTAGGAGGATTTTGCAAAATTATATATTTCATGGCATCTACATTGTCTCAAAGTGGGCATCTTATCTCCCTTCATTGGCAAAATACAAAGAAATTCCTCAGCAAAGCAATTGTGCCATGTGAATGTGTTTAATGGGTTCTCAAATGTCTAGTTTTTATTTTATTTTTTTAATTATTTTACTATTTTCTAAAAAGCAAGAAAGAAATTTGCTTTTTATTGGTGATTTTGTTTTGCGCTTAATTTTTAGAATAAAAATTTTCTAGGTCTAAATTTTTTTGGGTATGCTATTTTAAGTGCTTTATAAATTTTCCATATTTTATTTTATTTAAAAAAAAATTATTCCAAAAGCTCATAGTACTACCTGGTACTACCAATACTAAAGGTGTTTGAGACAAAATTGTGAAGTGTTTCTTGCAACTACCCCTAAGCTTGTTTTTGAACTTTAAATAATTATTAGGCACAAAAGTGCCAAACCTGCTACGGTAGTTAGGTTTATATCCAACAGACAGATGTACTCATCCAACAAAGGCTAAATTAGGTCTACCATCATGTACATAAGAGAGGGCTCAAGCTCCTAATTAATCTATTGAGTTCATTTTTTTGATAACACATACTTTCTATAGCTTTTTCTCTACATGGTAGCAAAGTGAGAAACCAATCTCAAGTCATATCTTTCTACACCCCAACTTAGTTCCTCCTCTTATAGAAGAGTTAGACAAGGAGTTCTCCAATAGGCATGGATCCCAACGTGAAGAACTTCCATGAATCTATGAAACTAACATGACCTCAAACTAAGTTATTTTGAGCTACTAAGCTCGTATGATTCTAACGCAAGTAGGTCTTTGCCAATTTATTGAGGCCCTTAAGGACACTAGCACATCTAGCAGCAACTCTTGCAGTTGTTGAAGCAGCCTTCAATCCTTCATCTCAACAATAAGTGCAACCGCAACACCAATTGTAGAACCAATGTGCAACTTAGAGCTTTGCTACAGCACTAGCAGCATCATCATCTCTATGGTAAGGTGTTCAATCCTCCTAAGCGTTATGGACCTCACAGACCCTAAGACCATCTGGCTTAGGTTGAGGAATATGTGCAACATGAGATGCTTGTCTAGCCGGCTCTCCTTCAAAGAGCAATTCTACAGTTCTACTTCCTTTATCTTGCTGAAGGTAGTGCCATTGCAGACTACCTCTAGCTCCAAGACATCAACCTCTTATAGTCACTCAGTTTGCAAACCTAGGCATTTCTGTACCATATGAAGATCTTATCAATCTCACAATGTATAGTCTTCCTAAATTCTAGTCTACATTTAAACAAATCCAAAAAGGTAGAGAATGTATACCTTCTCCATACTAAAGGGCTTACTATTGCAAGAAGAGATTGGTAGATCCATTGATAAGAAGCGCAACAACAACAAAGACCTAAACTTTGTTTGCCACTCTTGAGGTCAATTTTGTGGACTCCCTTTCCAGCTTGCAAGCAACACTCCCAAGGTCACAACCAACTATACTCAATAGCCTCCAACACACTAGCGCAATGCATTGCTACAATTTGGTACCAATGATTGACATTGTGTCATTAGTGCAACAACGCACTATGCTTGGAATTGCACTCAAATGACTCTAGAAGACCAAATTTAAGACCTTCAATTACAACTCACATAAATCAAACAACAAAAATAAAAAAGCTGCATAACTTGTTAACTTATAGAGAACAAAGAAAGCAATGTTACAGACATTAACGTTGACTCCAAAAAGACCTACATCAACACATTTGAAGAGACAACAAAGAACCAATAGGGGAACTTCTCAAAGTTGTTAACTCATGTATTACCAAAAATGTTGAAGAAGATTGATTCTTGGAGTTGGCGCCTCATCCCACTGGTAACTGTCATTGCATAGATAGCATCATATCACTACACCAGAATGGGCATTTTATGATTTTGAGTTATGACTATTGTGAGTAATTTTAGAATTATAAATGACTCACAACAGTCATAACTCAAAGTCATAAAATGCCTAATCTATTGTAGTGGATGTTCTACAATTTTCTACATTATGACTTGACTGCTAATGGCCAAGCTATGCTATAGTAGAAGGCCACAATGCTTTACGCATTACTGATCATTAGAATAATAAAGCAAATTCATAATGTTTATACATTTATGGAGTCAAGACAAACCTATTTTCTGATGGCAAGCTCACTAATATAGGCTATAAAATCCTTTTTGAATCTACATAGTGTCATATCTATAATAAGCTTAATCCTACCAGAATTCTAGTATAGAGCACTCAATTTGGCTAAAATGACTTATATTGTATTACTAACAATCCCAAATCCTTGACCTTAGCATCCACAATGGTACACTTCCCTCTGCCCAACCAAGTCCGCTTCAACTAGTCTCTCACATGATAGTAGCTCTTTTGTTTACTTCTGCACCTTCTTGTCCTACTCCCACAGCCACTCCATGCCACAAATTTGTTTCAATTCTCAAACCTTCCCCCAATCAAAGCCTGACTATTCACTCGTACTCACCATATATTGATTGCCCCTCTCATGTACATGAAAATGTTTTCGTATCAGTGTGTTCACATGGCTAAGGCAAATACACCTATTATTTTATACTTCATCACTTAAATTGTCTTTGAAATGCCTAATATTCGTGGGCAAATTAATGCAGGAGAACGTACAGACTAACTTGTTAGTCCAGCATGTGGATCACAATGACTTCACTGGCAGTGAAGGAGAAGGACTGAATTTTGACCTTACTTACCAATGCATCAACCAACTTACAACATATGATAGATGAAACTTTTGACATATTTTTGGACAACTTTGTATTGTATTGTTCAGTTATATTCTGCTATATACAAAATAATTCATATATAAACAACTTAAATGTTTGATTGTATCATAGAAATTCAATATGTCTATTGTGTACCCAATTGGAAAAAGTATGATTTACAAGCCATAATTAGAGCTTCTTGGGTCATGCATTATTTGTAACAAATATTTGTTTATGGATTAAAAAAACTGATTAAATCCATTAGAATTTGGTAAACTTCAAGTAAATGCACAAACAAGTAGTGTTTTGATTGGATCACATCACAATACATTCAAGCAATTGGCACTCTTTATTTGTTTTGTACTCAAAATTAGACAAAAATATAGACCCTAGAATATTTGATTTAACTTCTTTTTTCCAATAAATTATATACTTGTTATAGATTTTTTTAGTAGAAAGCTTAGTTATAATTTTCAATATATTATTATTGTGCAACAACCCTTTTGTCCACATGACTTGTAATTCATTGCTATTAGGAAATTACATAAATGGGACTACATAAATGATTGTGATGATATCACTAGTAGAAAACTCCGTTCAAAACAACAGAAAACCAACAGTTTCTTGTTGATTGGAGCACTTGCACACGCTAATTGACTAATTTAACAAAATTCTGTAAAAAGTACCTACATTTTGTTGATTTGGACACCACTGTCCAAATCAACAAAAATTTTAGAATCTTTCAAAATCTATTTTGGAATCTTTGAGAATCTTTTGGGAATCTTTGAGAATCTTTTGAGAATCTTTAAGAATCTTTTTGAAATATTTAAGAATCTATGAGAATCTTTGGAGAATCTTTTCAAAAAATTGAGAATTTTTGAGAATCTTTGAGATTTTTTAAAGAATTTTTGAGAATCTTTGAGATTTTTTAAAGAATCTTTGAGAATCTTTGAGATTTTTAAAGAATCTTGAGAATCTTTGAGAATCTTTTACATGTTTTAAAGAATCTTTGAGAATCTTTTTGGGATCTCAAGAATCTTCTTTGGAATCTTCAAGATTCTTTTTGAACTCTTTAATTATGTAATTTGTTAAAAGACCTCAAAATCTTTATAAAAATAGAATCTCTTAGACTTAGTTAGAGTTGTTTTAGAATCTTTTTGTAAATCATTAAAATACTTTAGAATATTTATCATAAAAAACTATTAGAATAATTTGGGTTATTTTTTAAATCTTTCTATAATATTTTTGGACTACATGAAAATGTTTTGAAGTTTTTCAAAATAAAAGAAGTTTTCAAGAAGATTAGAATCTTTTAAAATTTTGAATGTGGCTTTTTTCTTCAATTTTCACAATTTGGTATATATGGTTTAACATTAGTAACCTTTAAAGTCTACTAAAAACTTGGCCAAAACAACAAAAAGTCAACATTTTTTTGTTAATTTGGACACCTTTGAACAAAACAAAACAATAAAAAATCAACAAAAAATTAACACTATTTTGTTGATGTGAACACTTTTGGACACAATTTCTTTAATTCAACAAAATTTTATATAAAAAGTACAACATTTGTTGTTTTAAATACCAAAATTTCTTTATGAAAAAATATAAAAGATGCCCCTCAATTCTTTCAGAAAATTGTATATGTCCCTCAAAGTTCAAAAATATCAAATATACCCTTGGCTTTTTGCAAAAACATCAATAGTGCCTATAATATATTGGAAAAATATTAAAAATGCTCCTCAACTATTTTTAATTATCCAATAAATCCTTGAGTAGTTTGAAAAAAAAATCTACCTTTGGTTTTGTGTAAAAAAGCCAATTAATCTTTATTCTTAGATTTTAAAAATATTATAAATACCTCTAGTTTTTTTGTGCCTTTTCAGTCCAATCATATTTTAAATATTATACTAAAAATAAAAATCACTATGCAGTTGATGCATTAGTTTTTGCAATTATAAATCTATATGCAGAAATCTTACTAAGAGTTTGAACAACTTGACTATAAGACTGAGTTTGCAATTAAATTGCCTCTATTTTTAATAACTTTCATTGTCATTCTAGTAGTTACAAAAAATTGTAATAAAAAAAGTGAATTATGGGAATTTACAATAGCTTCAAAAATAATTAAGGGTATAGTTTAATTGATATTCTTAATAAAGTCAAAGGTGATTTTTATATTATGCACAATATTATATTTAAAATACTTATACCACATTAAAAACATAATGGTGTGTTTGTTTGTGAACAAATATTTGTTTTTTTGTATGCTCAAATTCATTGTAAACTTCTTAAACATAATTTGGAGTAATTTTTTCTTGCTTGAGTTGGTAGAGGAATTCAAAGACCAATGATAGCAAGTACTATTTTTTCATGGAGAAGTTTCATGGATACCCCTAAAATTTGCAGTATTTTCATAGATACCCTTGCTTTTTCAAAAATATTGCAAATACCGTTGGACCAAAAAAATTAGGCATTTGCTTTTTTATGTATGCCATTTCCTCCTCCTTTTGTGCACACACTACTTCTTTCTTGTTGTGCGATGACATGCATAACAAAGCAAACGCCTAAATTTTTTGGTCCAAGGGTACTTATGATATTTCTGAAAAAACAAGGTATTCAATGAAAATATTGCAAATTGGGTATCCATGAAATTTTCCCTTTTTTCATACATAGCTCGTTCAACCTACCGCTCAGGTAAAAACTAGATTGTGAAATGAAACATTGAACAAAGGTTTTTCAATACAAGTCTTGTACTATAAAACTTCATTCAACATCAAGTTATAAACTAGGCCAAATGATAGCTAATTCCCAATCATATATAAAGTGATTGTATAGGTGTGAAGTTGATGTTGGGTTATGAAGTTAGCAATTTCTTTATGAAGATATTCTGAAACAATTTATGCTAATTTGCTATTTATTTCATTGTAGTCATTTCTTTACAAGATAATTGGATAAATATTCCATTTAAATGCTTATGGACTATTTATGTATTTACGGGCTTTCTATGTTCCTCAATTTCAAAGGATCTTCTTGTACTGTGCAAATATTTCTCAATGTTACATGTGTCTTTTGATTTGGACAACCCTCTCAATATTTTACAAAAAAATAGAAATAACTATTTATAGACTTTGAATAGTCCATAAGTGGTTAAATATGGCAATGAAACAACAAACAAACAATACTTGTGTTTCATCTACATGTGATTGACAATCATTCACAATGCAAAAATGAAATTGTAAACATAACAACATGCCTCTTTTCAAATTTATGTCACACAAGTACAATGCATGCGCTTAATTGCATAAGAATTTTTTATGGGAGTTTTTATGAGCCTTTCCTTTCCCTACCTTTTCCTCTCCCTCCCCCTTCCTTGAATTTCAAATTTTGAAAAACGTATAAACACATGATGTTAAAAAGAATTTCAAACTTATAATGTTCAAAACTATCAAATTTAAAAAATATCAACTTTTCATCCTCCAATTGAGTGCCGTTTCCTCTCCCTTTGTGACTTTCCACCCTCCCTTTTTGTCATTTCCTCTCCTTTCCCCTCTATATTAGAACTTGTGGTGCTAATAGAGAATTACGGCATGACACGTCAATAAATCACAAGACACTATACCATGAGACAAACACACTACGCTTTATAATTTAGATTTAACTAAGTATAAATTGCCCAAAGTCTATAAGTATCAACTTTGAAATTGTTTTGATTTGCAAAACACTAATTGATACTCATATAACATTGGAAGATACTTGGAAATCATTTAGAGCTAGAGATACAACCAGTACATAATACATGCAAAGTATTCAGAAATCTCCAATATTTTGGAAAAACAAAAACCTTTTTTATACATGAATCATTCATATACTTAAATGTGACATCTTCATTTTTACTCTCAATTTTTAGACTTTTTTCATTACCATTGCATTACCAAATAGGGAATTGAGACCTATATGTACTACCCCTTCTTGACTATTCTATCGTGCACCCAACTATATACAGTGAGTATTTACAATACTAAAATAGGTGTGGACCACGGGAAAAACATCACTAATTTGAAAAAAAAACTTAATATAGAAGATGCAATTTTAATTTTGTTTGTTTAGCTCTAAATTCCGCCCATAGTATTAGTTTAAAAAAATATAAATTGAACTAAGTATAATTTAGATTCTTAAATTGATACTATGAGCCAGATTAAGAGCTGAAAAAAACAAAATTAAAATTGCATCTTCTGTGTTAAGTTTTATATTCAAATTTGTGATGTTTTTCTTGTGGTCCACACCTATTTTATTATTATGAATATTGACCATATATAGTAGGATGTGGTAGAATAGTCAAGAAGGGGTGGTACATGTCAATTGCCTACCAAATATTGTATTATTATTGAGGTTGTGTCACGTAATTCAAATATAATGTTTGATTTTAAATAGAAACATGTGTGTTACAAATTAGATCCAAGATAAAATAAACCTCTTCTTGACGAACTAGAAGTGGAATTCTAGATAAAAAATGCAATTGATTGAAACAAATTGGAACTTCAGATGATGTAAATGAGCACAAGAGTGCTCAACACTAGAATGATGAGCTTAGTTTTCCAATAAAATGAGTTGTCAAAAACATTGTTGAGAACATTTTTTTCATTAAATTAAAAATAAGACATTTTGGGATTTTTGGATTTTATGCTTTTTTAAAGAGTGCTTAATGAATACTCTTTAAAAAAAATCCAAAAGTTTCAAAATGTCACTTTTTTCCCAATTTAATGAATTAGTAAAGAGATTAAAGATCCCCTCAACCTCAACTCCTATACAAATTGAAGCCTTCCAATCAAAAGCTATCAACAAGATGAGTCACAAAACTTACATTGAATACTTTATCCCAAACCTTCTACATATTGAGCTTAATAGATCATTTTTTCCTAACAATATATGTAAAAGGATTCATTAGTGGAACCAAATACAAAAAATACTAGTCTTGGTTTATTGCTAAGTGCTCAATATGACAACCACAATCTACATGCAATTCAAATGACTTGGTGTTTAATAACTTTGGATTGCAATAGAAGAAGCTTTGCATCAATGGAAGCTATCTTGAAGAAGTTTGCTTTAATACCTTCTTCAAAAATTGGGACATAACCTCTTGTGACATAGAAGGTTGGTTTTTATTATTGTACGACAAGTTTGATCTTCTTTCATGAAAATTGAAAACTAAATTCTCCTTCAAGTTGAACAAGCAAACTAATGCAAGACACCATAAACCAACAAATCTTTTATAAAAAATGTCTAATAGTTACTAACTTTGAATGCCATTAATTTTCTATTGATAAATGATAACTCCAATATGTTTTTGTAACTTTCATGCTAAGACCCTTAGGCTTATAATTACAAAGAGTTTCAACATATTGAAGGGTATTATGAAAAGCTCATATGGTTGTTAGGTCTTGTTGCTTTATGTTATTTTGCAATATTACATTTATAGAAATAAAACAGTTTGTACACTCGGTCAGAAGTTCTATTAAGTGCTCCAATACTGTAGTGGACCATCCATGTATCAAAAACTTGCATAAGTATCACCTAGTCTCATATTGACAACAAGGTTATTATTTTCTGTTTCAAGGCATGTGTTTTACACCAAATGTTCAAACACTTGCAAAAATATTGATTCTACAAGACTATAAATCTTGGGATCTAACAATTATAAAATTTATGTTCTAGTGCTTTCATTTTAAAGTCAATTGGAATGAGTTGAACTTCAACAACATACCATTTTTAGGTTTGCAAAAGTACAACGTGAGTTAAGAGTTGATATTATTAACATTGAGTTCTACAAGTTTCTTTTCAATGTAATCAAGAATTGTACTGCATCAACTGCAGTCTTCCAATTCATATGCAAATGAATATTGCCTATTTTATAGGGCAACTACCTTCATACTATACAATATAATAGGTGTTTTTTTTTGTCTTGCATTGTGGTTTTGTAATTCTTATGCAATCCCAATCAAGCATAAAAAATTTTAGTTCTAGAAAATCTAAGTCTTATTTTTGATGAAGTTTTTTGTATTTAATTCATAAAAAATGATTGAAAAATATTGGATACGAAGTTTTGAGATTTGATTGCATGGGTTTGTAAGAGACATAAATACGCACATCTTCCACTCTAAAACAAATCGCATTAAGTAACAAAAAAATAGTCTATAAAGAATTAAATATGACTTGAAATTTCTCCTACTTTTGTAAATAAAACTGTCTTCATGATAATCAATATTTTCCATTTGCTTCATACAACATGACTAACTTTGTATCATTAAGCATGATGTATATCTGTATGTATATATATATATATATATATATATATATATATATATATATATATATATATATATATATATATATATATATATATATATATATGTATGTATATATATAAATTTGAGCAAACCATTGATTACATTGTATTAAAAGGTTGGAATACAGCATTAGAAGTTTGCTCTAGGCCAAAAGAGATATGCTAGGTGGGGTACTTAGCATTGGAAAGAGAGCACGTGGTAGGAGGCACCCCATGGAGAGGATCAGCCCATGAGAGTGGTTATTCCATATGGTTTGGTGAAGGGAGAGTGGTTGGGAGAGTATTTAGATGAGAGGGTTTGAGAACCCTCTCATCTCTTCCATTTGTATCTTATGCATTTGAGTATACCATGTGTGCCTTTGCTCTTCTATCTTCCATATGCTTTCAATAGGTTATGAGTCCACTTCTATGAGTGTGGAGGTACATTGTGGTGAGTGGAGATTACATTTGAGGTACATCAGCCCTTGGAATTCGACCTTGTGCTCTTGGAGAACTTCTTTAGCTACTCTTTAGTGTTAGCAGTGTTTTTGTAGTGACATTGCTTCTCATTTGAGCTACTTCAGCAGTTATCTTATCTTGTGGAGCATTTGGAAGACTTCTTGTGCTTGTTTCTTGCTTTGGGGTGCATTTGTGGTTTGAGAGGACCTTTGAGGAGCTTCACCTCTCTTTGCATGTCTTTTGGAGTCTTTGGAGATCTTGTTTTGCCTCTTGGAGAGTGGCTGATCCTCATTTACCTTGGTGGACCACCAAATTCAAGTTTTTGGAGGTGTGCACCTTGTTAGAGCTTGTTGAAGGATCTGATCTATCATATTGGAGGAGTTGATCCACTTTGGAGCCTTTTTGGAGGTCCATTTGGTGTTGCACAAGCTTTTAGAGGTTTGGAGTTGTTAAAGGTAGAGTTGCATCACCAAAGTGCTTGTTTGAAGCACAAGAAGGTGATTTGTGAGTTTATACTTGCTTTAGTTGGTTTCTACCCTTGCTTGAGGTTGTTTGCTCAAGTGGATGCATAGTATTTGCTCAAAGGGGGGCTGAAATTGCAAGGAGTGAGTATGAGGGTGAGGTTTGAGTGATAACCTCACATTTTGGATAGATCTTGTGCTCCTATGAGGGTTGGGTTGTATACTTCAGCCCCTTGTGTGTGGAGAGAGCTAGGGTTTGCTTGAGAGGTGGTTGAGTTGATTACTTCAGCCTCTTTGTGTGCATAGAAAGCTAGAGATTTGCTTGAGAGGTGGTTGAGTTGCATACTTCAGCCCCTTGTCTTGGAGCTAGTTAGCATTGAAAGTGGTTGAGTTGCTTACTTTTATCGCTTTGAGTGTGGAGAGAGCTAGGGTTTGCTTGGGAGGTGGTTGAGTTGCATACTTCAGCTCCTTGCTATTTTCTTGTGATATTGAGAGCGCTTTGAGTTGCATACTCTAGCCATGGCCACCTACAAAGGTGAGACACCCCGTGTTTGTGGACAAGTTCAATGGAGACCACTTCTCCTTGTTCAAGTTCAAGATGGAAATGATCCTTGATGAAAAGGATCTTTGGAACATTGTTGAGGGCAATGAGATGGCCCCTTCAAGTGAGAGTGATCCCAAGATCATCTCGGCCTTCAAAAAGCGTGAGAGAACCGCGTTTTGCATCTTGTGCACTCACTAGGTGGATGCACGAATTCAACACGTCAAGTCTTGTAAAGGAGCTGCGGAAGCATGGAAGACTCTATGCGGCATCCACGAGACCAAGGGCTTGGCCAATGTGTTGTTTCTGAGGCGCAAGTTCTTCACCATCAAGATGCAAGAGACCAATGACCTTTTGCAACACATCAACAAGGTGAAGACTCTTGCGGACCAACTCGAAGCCTTTGATGTGCTCGTGACAGAAGGAGACATTGTCATGACCATTTTGGAGAGCTTATCACCATTTTATGAGCACCTGATTGTGGCCATGGAGACCAAGGACATCAAGGAGCTCACCCTCACCTACGTGACGTCGCGGTTGATGCATGAAGTTTCAAGGAAGAAGGAGCATCACATCATGGCCACGGAAAATGCGGCGTTGGTTGCTCGTCACAAGAGTGGTGGAGATTCAACCAAAACTCAAAGTGAGCCCCTTCTATGCTTCCATTGTGGCAAACCGGGCCACTTTGCTCGTAATTGCTACAAACGCAAGAGTAGCAAGGGTGAGAAGGCCAACAAGGCCGAGGCGCATGAGAGTGGTGACGACTATGCATTCATGGCCTCTCATGATGGTCCATTGAGCTTTGGGGATGATTGGATCATGGATTTGGGGGCTACCACCCACATGTCACCCCATAGAGCTCATTTTGACACCTTGGAGCTTATTTCATCAAGGAAGGTGTTCATGGGTGATGATTTGATACTCCAAGCACTTGGGAGGGGTTCCATTTTGGTGGACACCCTTGTTGAGGGATGCACCAAGTGCATTCGGTTCAAAAATGTGTTGTATGTGCTCAAGTTGCAAAGCAACCTCCTTTCGGTGAGCAAGATAGTTGAAGGAGGGTTGAATGTGCAATTTGGAGGCCTTGGATGCATTGTGAGGTCTCCCGATGGAGACACTCGAGCCATGGCATCACGTGAGGGCAACTTGTACATTTTTCAATGCAAGGTTGTGCATGGCGGAGAGAGTGCCCAAGTTGCCAATTCTACCAAGGATGGGCTGGTTTTGTGGCATCGACGCATGGGGCACTTAAATGTGCAGAGCTTGAAGGCTCTTTGAAGCTTGGTGAGTGGCCTTGACCTTCCCAAATCCCATGGTGATGACTTGCCCAATGCTTGTGAAGGTTGCATTGAGGGCAAGCAACAACGGCACTCATTTCCAAAGGATGGTGCCACACGTGCCACCAAGGTGTTGGGCATTGTGCATTCAGATATGTGTGGCCCCATGAAGACCACATCCTTGGGTGGGGCAAGGTACTTCTTGACATTCATTGACGACTTTTCAAGAAAGGTGTGGGTGTACTTTCTCAAGACCAAGAGCGAGTGTTTTGAGCGATTCAAGGTGTTCAAAGCCTTGGTGGAGAAGGAGGCGGAGTGCTCCATTAAGGTGTTGCGGTCTGACAACGGCGGGGATTACACTTTCAACCAATTCGAGGCCTATTTGAAGGCCCAAGGTATTGTGCATCAAACCTCAACTTCACATACACCGCAGCAAAATGGAGTGGCCGAGAGGGCCAACCGCACCATTGTAGAAATGGCTAGGAGCATGATCTATGGCCAAAAGCTTGGGTTGGAGTATTGGGCCGAGGCTGTGAGCAACACGGTGTACATTCGCAATCGATGCTCCACTAGTGCGGTGCATGGCAAGACTGCACAAGAGGCGTGGAGTGGAAGGAGGCCTTCGGTGGCACACATCAGGGTGTTTGGATTTGTTGCATATGCTAAAATCCCCAATGCATCAAGGACCAAGCTTGATGCAGGGGCCCTGAGGTGTTTGTTTTTAGGATATTGTGAGGGCTCCAAGGCATATAGGCTGATTTGCTTGGAGCCCAAGAAGATCATTCGATGTTGTGATGTGACCTTCTGTAAGCATGGAGAGTTGCAAAGAGAATTGGAGTTGGATCCAAGTGGGAGTAGTGGCGACCTTGTTGTGAATACACCTCCAATGCCCTCGGATGATGATGATGATGATGAAGACGATGAGCACCACCCTCTTGTGGATGGAGCTGGTGAGCTTGTGAAAGATGCAAATGCAAGCCAAGGTGATGAGGGCTCCAAGCCCAAGAAGGTCACAATGAAGAAGTACGCACAAAGCATTGCTCCAAGAGCTGAAGTGGGAGGTACCCAACATGTGGGAGGCGTGCGGCGGTCCACAAGGGTAAGCAAGCCTTTGGGGGAGTGGTGGAAGAACCACATCTTTTCCCAACCATCTTCCAACTCAGATCATGCAAATGTGGCCCTTGTTCATGATCCCACCACACTTGGAGAGGCCTTGGAGTCTTGAGATGCAAGCAAGTGGGAGGCAGCCATGGAAGAAGAGTACCACTTTTTCCATTCCAAAGGTACCTGGGAGTTGACCACCCTTCCTTCATCTCGCAAGGCCGTGGGATGCAAATGGGTGTTCAAAACCAAGAGAGATGTCACGGGAGAGATTGTGCGTCACAAGGCAAGGTTGGTAGCAAGGGGATTCTTTCAAGTCCAAGGAGTGGACTTCAACGAGACTTTTGCTCCCGTGGCCAAGTTCACTACCATACGGTGTATTGTGGCCCTTGGGGCTTTGTTGGATTTGGAAATGCATCAAATGGATGTGAAGACGGCCTTCCTCAACGGCGACTTGGAGGAGGACATCTACATGGAGCAACCCAAGGGATTTGTGCAACGTGGTCATGAGCATCTAGTTTGCAAGCTCACAAAATCCTTGTATGGACTAAAGCAAGCATCGAGAGCATGGTACCAAAAGATTGATGCAAATCTTTTGGATTTTGGCTTTGAGAGGAGTGTGGCTAACCATAGCTTGTATTTTGCACAAGTGGGAGCCCATGTGATGCTTGTGCTTGTGTATGTTGATGACTTGATCATTCTTTCTAGCAATGTGGAGACCATGGGTGCATTGAAGGCCAAGTTGGAGGCGGAGTACAAGATGACGGACTTGGGAGGGTTGCACTATTGCCTTGGAGTGGAGTTTGCAAAAGATCGAGGTGCGAGGACTATCACCATGAGTCAAGCCAAGTATGTGGAGGAGGTGTTGAAGCGGTTTGGCATGGAGGATTGAAATCCCATTGGCACTCCATTGGACACAAAGGTGAAGTTGATGAAGCTTAGCATGGAGGAGTATGATGCGGATGCTTTGAGGATGGTGAGTGTGCTTTACAAATCAGCGGTTGGATCATTGATGTATGCCATGGTGGCTACAAGGGCTGATTTGGCCTTTGCCATTAGCACGGTGAGCCAGCACATGGCAAGGCCAGGATGGAGTCATTGGATGGCAGTAAAGAGGATCATGAGGTACCTCAAGGACACCTCTCATGTGAAGTTCAAAGTGGGAGGAGGACACATACGCTTGATGGGATACTGTGATGCAGATTGGGCTGGCGATGCCAACAATAGGAAGTCCACCATGGGATATGCATTTAGCCTTGGAGAGGGCATGGTGTCATGGAGTAGCAAGAAGCAATCAACAGTGGCTTTATCCACAACGGAAGCAGAGTATATGGCAGCGAGCCGTTGCACAAGAGAAGCCATATGGCTACGGCAGCTCTTGGAGGATGTGGGGTGTGGGGACATAGAGGGCACATTGATCTTATGTGACAATCAAGGTGCCATAGCTCTTGCAAAGAACCCGGTGCACCATGCGAGGACGAAGCACATTGAGGTGCAACACCATTTCGTGAGGGAGAAGGTGGAGAAGGGAAGCATCACATTAGAGTATTGCCCAACTGAGGACATGTTGGCAGATGTGATGACAAAGGCATTGGCGAGGGATAGACATGAGCGTTTGACGCGAGCCATGGGCATTGGGGACTTTGGCCAATCGCAAAGTGGGAGTGTTGAGAGGTTGGAATAGAGCATTAGGAATTTGCTCTAGGCCAAAGGAGATATGCTAGGTGGGGTACTTAGCATTGGAGAGAGAGCACGTGGTAGGAGGCACTTCATAGGGAGGATCAGCCCATGAGTGTGGTTATCCCATATGGTTTGGTGAAGGGAGAGTAGTTGGGAGATTACAAAGATGAGAGGGTTGGGTGACCCTCTCATCTCTTCCATTTGTATCTTATGCATTTGAGTATACCATGTGTGCCTTTGCTCTTCTATCTTCCCTTCGCTTTCAGTACACAACACGGGGTGTCTCATTTTCGTAGGTGGCCGTGGCTGAAGTATGCAACTCAAGCACCTCCCAAACAAACCCTAGCTCTCTCCACACTCAAAAGGATAAAGTGAGCAACTCAACCACTTTCAATGCTAGCTAGCTCCAAGACAAGGGGCTGAAGTATGCAACTCAATTACCTCTCAAGCGATTCTCTAGCTTTCTATGCACACAAAGGGGCTGATGTAATCAACTCAACCACCTCGCAAGCAAACCCTATTGAAAACATAGGGAAGATAGAAGAGCAAAGGCACTTATGGTATACTCAAATGCATAAGATACAAATGGAAGAGATGAGAGGGTCACCCAACCCTCTCATCTATGTACTCTCCCAATCACTCTCCCTTCACCTAACCATATGGGATAACCACACTCATGGGCTGATCCTCTCTATGAGGTGCCTCCTACCACATGCTCTCTCTCCAATGCTAAGTACCCCACCTAGCATATCTCCTTTGGCCTAGAGCAAACTCCTAATGCTCTATTCCAACCTTCCAACACTCCCACTTTGCGAATGGCCAAAGTCCCCAAGGCCCATGGCTCTTGTCAAACGCTCATGTCTATCCCGCATCAACGCCTTTGTCATCACATCTGCCAACATGTCCTCAGTTGGGCAATACTCCAATGTGATGCTTCCCTTCTCCACCTTCTCCCTCACAAAGTGGTGTTGCACCTCGATGTGCTTTGTCCTTGCATGGTGCACCGGGTTCTTCGCAAGAGCTATGGCACCTTGGTTGTCACACAAGATCAACGTGCCCTCCACGTCCTCACACCCCACATCCTCCAAGAGCTGCCTCAACCATATGGCTTCTCTTGTGCAATGGCTCGCCGCCATGTACTCATCCTCCGTTGTGGATAAAGCCATCGTGTGTTGTTTCTTGCTACTCCATGATACCATGCCCTCTCCAAGGCCAAATGCATACCTCGTGGTGGACTTTCTGTCGTTAGCATCGCTAGCCCAATTTGCATCGCAATACCCCATCAAGCGTATGTGCCTCCCTCCCAATTGCAACTTCACATGAGAAGTGCCCTTGAGGTACCTCATAATCCTCTTCACTGCCATCCAATGACTCCATCCCGGCCTCGCCATATGTTGGCTCACCGTGCTAATGGCAAAGGCCAAGTCAGCCCTTGTAGCCACCATGGTATACATCAATGATCCAACTTCTGATTTGTATAGCACACTCACCATCCTTGAAGCATCCGCATCATACTTCTTGTTGCAAAGCTTCATCAACTTCACCTTGGTGTCCAATGGAGTGCGAATGGGTTTGCAATCCTCCATGCCAAACCGCTTCAGCACCTCCTCCACATACTTGGTTTGGCTCATGGTGATGGTCCTTGCACCTCGATCTCGGGCAAACTCCACTCCAAGGCAATAGTGCAATTCCCCCAAGTCCGTCATCTCGTACTCCGCGTCCAACTTGGCCTTCAATGCACCCATGGTCTCCACGTTGCTAGAAAGAATGATCAAGTCATCAACATACACAAGCACAAGCATCACATCGGCTCCCACTTGTGTGAAATAGAAGCTATGGTCAGCCACACTCCTCTCAAAGCCAAAATCCAAAAGACTTGCATCAATCTTTTGGTACCATGCCCTCGATGCTTGCTTCAGCCCGTACAAGGACTTTGCAAGTTTGCAAACTAAATGCTCATGACCACGTTGCACAAACCCCTTGGGTTGCTCCATGTAGATGTCCTCCTCCAAGTCGCCGTTGAGGAAGGCCGTCTTCACATCCATTTGGTGCATTTCCAAGTCCAATGAAGCTCCAAGGGCCACAACGCACTGTATGGTGGTAAACTTGGCCACGGGAGCAAAGGTCTCGTTGAAGTCCACTCCTTGGACTTGAGAGAACCCCCTTGCCACCAACCTTGCCTTGTGGCGCACAATCTCTCCCGTGGCACCCCTCTTGGTCTTGAACACCCACTTGCATCCCACGGCCTTGCGAGATGGAGGAAGGGTGGTCAACTCCCACGTGCCGTTGGCATGGAGGGAGTGGCACTCCTCTTCCATGGCTACCTCCCACTTGCTTGCATCCCGAGACTCCAAGGCCTCTCCAAGTGTGGTGGGGTCATGAACAACAGCCACATTAGCATGATCCGAGTTCAAAGATGGTTGAGGGAAGATGTGGTTCTTCCACCACTCCCCCAACGGCTTGCTTACCCTTGTGGACCGCCGCACACCTCCCACGTGTTGGCTTCCTCCCACTTCAGCTCTTGGAGCAATGTCGTGTGCCTTCTTCTTTTTTGTGATCTTCTTGGGCTTGGAGCCGTCATCACCTTGGCTTGCACTTGCATCCTCCACAAGGTCACCATCTCCATCTACAAGGTCACCATCTCCATCCTCAAGGGGCTGGTCCTCATTGTTTCCGTCATCATCATCGCCACCATGCAAAGGCGTTGGAGGTGAGTCCACAACAAGGTCACCACTACTCCCACTTGGACCCAACTCCAAGTCTCCCTGCAACTCTCCTTGCTCACAAAAAGTCACATCACAACATCAAATGATCTTGTGGACTCCAAACAAATGAGCCTATATGCCTTGGAGCCCTCACAATATCCCAAAAACAAACACCTCACCGCCTTTGCATCAAGTTTGGTCCTTGATGCATCCGGGATCTTGGCATATGCAACACACCCAAACACCCTTATGTGAGCCACCGAAGGCCTCCTTCCACTCCACGCCTCTTGTGCAGTCTTGCCATGCACCGCACTAATGGGGCATCGATTGCGAATGTACACCGCGTTGCTCACCGCCTCGGCCCAATACTCCAACCCAAGCTTTTGGCCATAGAGCATGCTTCTAGCCATCTCCACAATGGTACGATTGGCCCTCTCAGCCACTCCATTTTGCTGCGGCGTATGTGGAGTTGAGGTTTGGTGCACAATACCTTGGGTCTTCAAATAGGCCTCGAATTGGTTGGAAGTGTACTCCCCGCCGTTGTCGGACCGCAACACCTTCATGGAGCACTCCGCCTCCTTCTCCACCAAGGCCTTGAACTCCTTGAAGCGATCAAAACACTCGCTCTTGGCCTTGAGAAGGTACACCCACACCTTTCTTGAAAGGTCGTCAATGAAGGTCAAGAAATACCTTGCCCCACCCAATGACGTGGTCTTCATGGGGCCACACACATCTGAATGCACAATGCCCAACACCTTGGTGGCACGTGTGGCACCATCCTTTGGAAAGGAGTGCCGTTGTTGCTTGCCCTCAATGCAACCCTCACAAGCATTGGGCAAGCCATCACCATGGGATTTGGGAAGGTCAAGGCCACTCACCAAGCTTCAAAGAGCCTTCAAGCTCTGCACATTCAAGTGCCCCATGCGTCGATGCCACAAAACCAGCCCATCCATGGTAGAATTGGCAACTTGGGCACTCTCTCCGCCATGCACAACCTTGCATTGAAAAATGTACAAGTTGCCCTCACGTGATGCCATGGCTCGAGTGTCTCCATCGGGAGACCTCACAATGCATCCAAAACCTCCAAATTGCACATTCAACCCTCCTTCAACTATCTTGCTCACCGAAAGGAGGTTGCTTTGCAACTTGGGCACATACAACATATTTTTGAACCGAATGCACTTGGTGCATCCTTCAACAAGGGTGTCCACCAAAATGGACCCCCTTCCAAGGGCTTGGAGCACCGATTCGTCACCCATGAACACCTTCCTTTCCGCAATGGCCTCAAAGGTGTCAAAATGAGCTCTATGGGGTGACATGTGGGTGGTAGCTCCAGAATCCATGATCCAATCACCCCCAAAGTGCAATGGACCATCATGAGAGGCCATGAACGCATAGTCCTCACCACTCTCTTCTACCTTGGCTTTATTGGCCTTCTCACCCTTGCCACTCTTGCGTTTATAGCAATTACGAGCAAAGTGGCCCGGTTTGCCACAAGGGAAACATAGAAGGAGCTCACCTTGAACCTTGGTTGAATCTCCACCACTCTTGTGGCGAGCAACCAATGCCGCACTCTCCGTGGCCACCATCTGATGCTCATTCTTCCTTGTCACTTCATGCATCAACCGCGACGTCACGTAGGTGAGGGTGAGCTCTTTGATGTCCTTGGTCTCCATGGCCACAATCAAGTTCTCATAAGAAGGTGGCAAGCTCTCGAAAATGGTCATGACAATGTCTCCTTGCGTCACGGGCACATCAAGGGCCTCAAGTTGGTCCGCAAGAGTCTTCACCTTGTTGATGTATTGCAAGAGGTCATCGGTCTCTTGCATCTTCATAGTGAAGAACTTGCGCCTCAAGAACAACACATTGGCCAAGCTCTTGGTTTCGTGGATGCTGCGTAGGGTCCTCCATGCTTCCGCAGCTCCCTTGCAAGACTTGACATGTTGGATTTGTGCATCCACCATGTGAGTGCACAAGATGCGAAACGCCGTCCTCTCACGCTTTTTGAAGGCCGAGATGACCTTGGGGTCACTCTCACTTGAAGGAGGCGTCTCAGTGCCCTCCACAATGTCCCAAAGATCCTTCTCATCAAGGATCATCTCCATTTTGAACTTGAACAAGGAGAAGTTGTCTCCATTGAACTTGTCCACAACACGGGGTGTCTCACCCTCATAGGTGGCCATGGCTAAAGTATGCGACTCAACCACCTCTCAAACAAATCTCTAGCTTTCTATGCACACAAAGGGGCTGAAGTATGCAACTCAACCACCTCCCAAGCAAACCCTAGCTCTCTCCACACACAAGGGAGTGAAGTATACAACCCAACCCTCAAAGGAGCACAAGATCTCCCAAAATGTGAGGTTATCACTCAAACCTCACCCTCAAACTCACTCCTTGCAATTTCAGCCCCCTTTGAGCAAATACTATGCATCTACTTGAGCAAACAACCTCAAGCAAGGGTAGAAACCAACTAAAGCAAGTACAAACTCACAAATCACATCTTTGTGCTTCAAACAAGCACTTTGGTGGTGCAACTCCACCGTTAGCAACTCCACACCTCCAAAAACTTGTGCAACACCAAATGGACCTCCAAATAAGCTTCAAAGTGGATCAACTCCTCCAATATGATAGATCATATCCTCCAACAAGCTCCAAAAAGGTCCACACTTTCACAAACTCGAATTTGGTGCTCCACCAAGCTAAATGAGGATCAGCCACTCTCCAAGAGGTAAAACAAGATCTCCAAAGACTCCAAAAGGCATGCAAAGAGAGATGAAGCTCTTCAAAGGTCCTCTCCCACCACAAATGCACCCCAAACCATGAAACAAGCACGAGTAGTCCTCCAAATGCTCCACAAGATAGGACAAGTGCTGAAGTAGCTCAAATGACAAGCAATCTCACTACAAATACACCCCTAACACTAGAGGGAAGCTAAAGAAGTCCTCCAAGTGCACAAGGTCGAAATCTAAGGGCTGATGTACCTCAAATGTGATCTCCACTCACCATAATGCACCTCCACACTCTAAGTCGTGGGCCCATAACCTATTGAAAACATAGGGAAGATAGAAGAGCAAAGGCACACATGGTATACTCAAATGCATAAGATACAAATGGAAGAGATGAGAGGGTCACCCAACCCTCTCATCTATGTACTCTCCCAATCACTCTCCCTTCACCTAACCATATGGGATAACCACACTCATGGGCTGATCCTCTCTATGAGGTGCCTCCAACCACATGCTCTCTCTCCAATGCTAAGTACCCCGCCTAGCATATCTCCTTTGGCCTAGAGCAAACTCCTAATGCTCTATTCCAACCTTTCAACAAACCCTAGCTCTCTCCACACACAAGGGGCTGAAGTGTACAACCTTACCCTCAAAGGAGCACAAGATCTACCCAAAATGTGAGGTTATCGCTCAAACCTCACCCTCATACTCACTCTTTGCAATTTCAGCCCCCTTTGAGCAAATACTATGCATCCACTTGAGCAAACAAACTCAAGCAAGGGTAAAATCTAACTAAAGCAAGTACAAACTCACAAATCACCTCCTTGTGCTTCAAACAAGCACTTTAGTGGTGCAACTCCACCCTTAGCAACTCCACCTTTAGCAACTGCAAACCTCTAAAAGCTTGTGCAACACCAAATGGACCTCCAAAAAGGCTCCAAAGTGGATCAACTCCTCCAATATGATAGATCAGATCCTTCAACAAGCTCCAACAAGGTGCACACCTCCACAAACTCGAATTTGGTGTTCCACCAAGGTAAATGAGGATCAGCCACTCTCCAAGAGGCAAAATAAGATCTCCAAAGACTCCAAAAGGCATGCAAAGAGAGGTGAAGCTCCTCAAAGGTCCTTTCTAATCACAAATGCACCCCAAAGCAAGAAACTAGCACAAAAGTCCTCCAAATGCTCCACAAGATAGGACAAGTGCTGAAGTAGCTCAAATGAGAAGCAATGTGTCTACAAAAACATTGCTAACACTAAAGAGTAGCTAAAAAAGTTCTCCAAGAGCACAAGGTCAAATTCCAAGGGGCTGATGTAGCCTAAATGTGATCTCCACTCACCACAATGTACCTCTACACTCATAGAAGTGGGCCCCATAACCTATTGAAAACATATGGAAGATAAAAGAGCAAAGGCACACATGGTATACTCAAATGTATAAGTTACAAATGGAAGAGATGAGAGGGTTCACAAACCCTCTCATCTATATACTCTCCCAACCACTCTCCCTTCACCAAACCATACGGGATAATTACACTCATGGGCTGATCCTCAATACAAAAAACCTCCTACCATGTGCTCTCTCTCCAATGGTATGTACCTCACCTAGCATATCACCTTTGGCCTAGAGGAAACTCCTAATGCTCTATTCCAACCTTTCAACACTCCCACTTTGCGATTGGCCAAAGTTCCCAATTCTCATAGCTTGCGTCAAACGCTCATGTCTATCTTTCGCCAATGCCTTTGTCATAACATCTGCCAACATGTCCTGAATTGGGCAATACTTTAATGTGATGCTTCTCTTTTCCACTTTCTCCCTCACAAAATGGTGTTGCACCTCGATGTGTTACGTTCTCGCATGGTGCACCGGGTTTTTGGCAAGAGCTATGGCACCTTGATTGTCACACATGATCAATGTGCCCTCCACCTCCGCACACCCCACATCCTCCAAGAGCTGCCTTAGCCACATAGCTTCCCTAATGCAATGGCTCGCCGCCACGTACTCTGCCTCCGTTGTAGATAAAGCCACCGTGCATTGCTTTTTGGTGCTCCATGACACCATGCCCTCTCCAAAGCTAAATGCGTATCCCGTGGTGAACTTCCTGTCATTGGCATCGCCAGCCCAATCTGCATCACAATATCCCATCAAGCGTATGTGCCCTCCTCCCAATTTCAACTTCACATGAAAGGTGCCCTTGAGGTACCTCATGATCCGCTTCACCGCCATCCAATGACTCCATCCCGGCCTTGCCATGTGCTGACTCACCGTGCTAATGGCAAAGGCCAAATCAGCCCTTGTAGCCACCATGGCATACATCAATGATCCAACCGCTGATTTGTATGGCACACTCACCATCCTCAAAGCATCCGCATCATACTCCTCTATGCTGAGCTTCACCAACCACACCTTGGTGTCCAATGGAGTGCCAATGGATTTTCAATCCTCCATGCCAAACTGCTTAAGCACCTCCACCACATATTTGGCTTGACTCATGGTGATAGTCCTCGCACCTGGATCTCTTGCAAACTCCACTCTTAGGCAACAGTGCAACTCCCCCAAGTCCGCCATCTCGTACTCTGCCTCCAACTTGGCCTTCAATGCACCCATGGTCTCCACGTTGCTAGAAAGAATGATCAAGTCATCAACATACACAAGCACAAGCATCACATGGGCTGCCACTTGTGCAAAATACAAGCTATGGTCAGCCACACTCCTCTCAAAGCCAAAATCCAAAAGATTTGCATCAATCTTTTGGTACCATGCTCTCGATGCTTGCTTTAGTCCATACAAGGATTTTGTGAGCTTGCAAACTAGGTGCTCATGACCACGTTGCACAAACCCCGTGGGTTGCTCCATGTAAATGTCCTCCTCCAAGTCGCCGTTGAGGAAGGCCGTCTTCACATCCATCTGATGCATTTCCAAATTCAACGAAGTTCCAAAACCTACAATGCACCGTATAGTAGTGAACTTGGCCACGGGAGCAAAAGTCTCGTTGACGTCCACTCCTTGCACTTGAGAGAATCCCCTTGCCAGCAACCTTGCCTTGTGACGCACGATCTCTCCCGTGGCATCTCTCTTGGTTTTGAACACCCATTTGCATCCCACGGCCTTGCGAGATTGTGGAAGGGTGGTTAACTCCCACGTGCGGTTGGCATGGAGAGAGTGGTACTCCTCCTCCATGGCTGCCTCCCACTTGCTTGCATCCCGAGACTCCAAGGCCTCTTCAAGTGTGGTCGGGTCATAAACAAAGGCCACATTTGCATGATCTGAATTGGAAGATGGTTGAGGAAAGATGTGGTTCTTCCACCACTTCCCCAAAGGCTTACTTACCCTTGTGGACCGCCGCACGCCTCCCACATGTTGAGTACCTCCCTCTTCAGCTCTTAGAACAATGCCTTGTGCATTCTTCTTCCTTGTGACCTTCTTGGGCTTGGAGCCCTCATCACTTTGGCTTGCACTTGCATCCTCCACAACGTCACTATCTTCATGCTCAAGGGGGTGGTCCTCATCGTGTCCATCATTATCATCATTATCCAAGGGCATTGAAAGTGTATTTACAACAAAGTCACCACTACTCCCACTTGGACCCAACTCCAATTCTCCTTGCAAGTCTCCATGCTCACAGAAGGTCACATCACAACATCAATTGATCTTCTTGAACTCCAAGCAAATCAGCCTATATGCCTTGGAGCCCTCACAATATCCCAAAAACAAACACATTATGGCCTTTGCATCAAGTTTGGTTCTTGATGCATCGGGGATCTTGGCATATGCAACACATCCAAACACCCTGATGTGTGCTACCAAAGGCCTCCTCCCACTCCACGCCTCTTGTGCAGTCTTGCCATGCACCGCACTAGTGGGGCATCGGTTGCAAATGTACATCGCGTTGCTCACAACTTCGGCCCAATACTCCAACCCAAGCTTTTGGCCATAGATCATGCTTCTAGCCATCTCTACAATGGTGCGGTTGGCCCTCTCGGCCACTCCATTTTGCTGCGGTGTATGTGAAGTTGAGGTTTGATGCACAATACCTTGGGCCTTCAAATTGGCCTCGAATTGGTTGGAAGTGTACTCCCCGCCGTTGTCGGACCGCAATATCTTGATGGAGCACTCCGCCTCCTTCTCCACCAAGGCTTTGAACACCTTGAATCGCTCAAAGCACTCGCTCTTGGTCTTGAGAAAGTACACCCACACCTTTCTTGAAAAGTCGTCAATGAAGGTCAAGAAGTACCTTGCCCCACCCAATGATGTGGTCTTCATGGGGCCACACACATCTGAATACACAATGCCCAACACCTTGGTGGCACGTGTGGCACCATCCTTTGGAAAGAAGTGCCGTTGTTGCTTGCCCTCAATGCAACCTTCACAAGCATTGGGCAAGTCATCACCATGCGATTTGGGAAGGTCAAGGCCACTCACCAAGCTTGGAAGAGCCTTCAAGCTCTGCACATTTAAGTGCCCCATGCGTCGATGCCACAAAATCAGCCCATCCATGGTAGAATTGGCAACTTGGGCACTCTCTCCGCCATGCACAACCTTGCATTGAAAAATGTACAAGTTGCCCTCACGTGATGCCATGGCTCGAGTGTCTCCATCGGGAGACCTCACAATGCACTCAAGGCCTCCAAATTGCACATTCAACCCTCCTTCGACTATCTTGCTCACGGAAAGGAGGTTGCTTTGCAACTTGGGCACATACAACACATTTTTGAACCGAATGCGCTTCGTGCATCCCTCAACAAGGGTGTTCACCAAAATGGAACCCCTTCCAAGTGCTTGGAGCACCGAATCATCACCCATGAACACCTTCTTTGATGAAATGGGCTCAAAGGTGTCAAAATGAGCTCTATGGGGTGACATGTGGGTGGTAGCCCCTGAATCCATGATCCAATCATCCCCTAAGCTCAATGAACCATCATGAAAGGCCATGAATGCATACTCGTCACCACTCTCATGCGCCTTGGCTTTGTTGGCCTTCTCACCCTTGCTACTCTTGCGTTTGTAGCAATTACGAGCAAAGTGGCCCGGTTTGCCACAATGGAAGCATAAAAGGGGCTCACCTTGAGTTTTGGTTGAATCTCCACCACTCTTGTGACGAGCAACCAACGCCGCATTCTCCGTGGCCACAATCTGATGCTCTTTCTTCCTTGTCACCTCATGCATCAATCGCGACGTCACGTAGGTGAGGGTGAACTCCTTGATGTCCTTGGTCTCCATGGCCACAATCAGGTTCTCATAAGATGGTGGCAAGCTCTCCAAAATGGTCATGACAATGCCTCTTTCTGTCACGGGCACATCAAAGGCTTCGAGTTGGTCCGCAAGAGTCTTCACCTTGTTGATGTGTTGCAAAAGGTCATCGGTCTCTTGCATCTTGATGGTGAAGAACTTGCGCCTCAAAAACAACACATTGGCCAAGCTCTTGGTCTCGTGGATGCCGCATAGAGTCTTCCATGCTTCCGCAGCTCCTTTACAAGACTTGATGTGTTGAATTTGTGCATCCACCAAGTGAGTGCACAAGATGCGAAATGCGGTTCTCTCACGCTTTTTGAAGGCCGAGATGACCTTGGGGTCACTAATACTTGAAGGAGCCGTCTCATTGCCCTCAACAATGTTCCAAAGATCCTTTTCATCAAGGATCATTTCCATCTTGAACTTGAACAAGGAGAAGTGGTCTCCATTGAACTTGTCCACAACACGGGGTGTCTCACCTTCGTAGGTGGCCATGGCTAGAGTATGCAACTCAAAGCGCTCTCAATGTCACAAGAAAATAGCAAGGGGCTGAAGTATGCAACTCAACCACCTCCCAAGCAAACCCTAGCTCTCACCACACTCAAAGGAATAAAGTAAGCAATTCAACCACTTTCAATGCTAGCTAGCTCCAAGACAAGGGGCTGAAGTATGCAACCCAACTACCTTTCAAGCAAATCTCTAGCTTTCTATGCACACAAGGGGCTGAAGTAATCAACTCAACCACCTCCCAAGCAAACCCTAGCTCTCTCCACACACAAGGGGCTGAAGTGTACAACCTAACCCTCAAAAGAGCACAAGATTTATCCAAAATGTGAGGTTATCACTCAAACCTCACCCTCATACTCACTCTTTGCAATTTCAGCCCCCCTATGAGCAAATACTATGCATCTACTTGAGCAAACAACCTCAAGCAAGGGTAGAAACCAACTAAAGCAAGTACAAACTCACAAATCACCTTCTTATGCTTCTAAGAAGCACTTTGGTGATGCAAATACACCTTTAGCAACTCCAGGCTTCCAAAAGCTTGTGCAACACCAAATGGATCTCCAAAATGAGCTCCAAAGTGGATCAACTCCTCCAATATGATAGATCAGATCCTTCAACAAGCTCCAACAAGGTGCACACCTTTACAAACTCGAATTTGGTGTTCCACCAAGGTAAATGAGGATCAGCCACTCTATAGGAGGCAAAACAAGATCTCCAAAGACTCCAAAAGGCATGCAAAGAGAGGTGAAGCTCCTCAAAGGTCCTCTCAAACCACAAATGCACCTCAAAGCAAGAAATATGCAAAAGAAGTCCTCCAAATGCTCCACAAGGTAGGACAAGTGCTGAAGTAGCTCAAATGAGAAGCAATGTGACTACAAAAGCACCCTGAACACTAAAGAGTAGCTAAAGAAGTTCTCCAAGAGTACAAGGTCGAATTTCAAAGGTTGATGTAGCTCAAATGTGATCTCCACTCACCATAATGTACCTTCGCACTCATAGAAGTGGGCCCATAACCTATTGAAAGCAAAGGGAAGATAGAAGAGCAAATGCACACATGGTATACTCAAATGTATAAGATACAAATGGAAGAGATGAGAGGGTTCCTAAACCCTCTCATCGAAATACTCTCCCAACCACTCTCCCTTCACCAAACCATATGGGATAACCACACTCATGGGCTGATCCTCTCCATGGAGTGCCTCCTACCACGTGCTTGCTCTCCAATCCATTTACCCTACCTAGCATATCTCTTTTGGCCTAGAGGAAACTCCTAATGCTCTATTCTTACCTTTCAACATGAAGAGGATCATGAGGTACCTCAAGAGCGCTTCTCATGTGAAGTTGAAATTTGGAGGAGACACATACAATTGATGGGGTATTGTGATACAGATTGGACTAGCAATGCCAATGATTGGAAATCTACCATGGGGTATGCGTTTAGCCTTAGGGAGGGCCTGGTGTCATGGAGTATCAAGAAGCCACCCACGATGGCTTTATCTACAACGGAGGTAGAGTACATGGCGGCGAGTCATTGCACAAAAGAGGCCATATGGCTGAGGCAGCTTTTGGAGGATGTCGGGTGTGAGGACACACAGGGCACCTTGACCTATTGTGACAATCATGGTGCCATAGCTCTCGCCAAGAACGCTATGCACCATGCGAGGACGAAGCGCATCGAGGTGCAACACCATTTTGTGTGGGAGAAAGTGGAGAAGGGAAGCACCACATTGGAGTATTGCCCAACTGAAGACATGTTGGCAGATGTGATGACAACGCGAAAGATAGACATGAGCGTTTGACGAGAGCCATGGGCATTGGGGACTTTGATCATTTGCAAAGTGGGAGTGTTAAAAGGTTGGAATAGAGCATTAGGAGTTTCCTCTAGGCCAAAAGAGATATGCTAGGTGGGGTACGTAGCATTGGAAAGAGAGCACGTGGTAGGAGGCACCTCATAGAGAGGATCAGCCCATGAGTGTGGTTATCCCATATGGTTTGATGAAGGAAGAGTGGTTGGGAGAGTACATAGATGAGAGGGTTGAGTGACTCTCTCATCTCTTCCATTTGTATCTTATATATTTGAGTATATCTTGTGTGCCTTTGCTCTTCTATCTTCCTTATGTTTTGAATATAGTCTTGTGTCATCATTGGTGATGGTGGTAAAGATTTGGCGACTGCTCACTTCATGGTAGGGGACCCTAAATCAAATTTCCCTTCCAAAGAATGAAAAACAATAAGCGGGACCATGTGCTTTGAATAGCTGGGCCTTATTGCTCTATGAATTACTCTATAACCAACCGTTAGTTGTTGTGATGCCTCTGATGATTTGCTTTCTGTATTTGTAAATTTTCCCAATTATATCTTTCATAAGCCCAATTTTGAGTTTATAAAATGGGGCAGTACAAGTGATTTCTGGAACATCTTAAGTATTTGTAGGAGGTGCATGTTATTGTTTTTGAACTCGTAACAAAATGATTGTGTTTGACTTCAAAACTTAACCTTTTACTGTTGCACAAATGCCGGAATGTTGTAATTCTCACTATATAGTCTGACAAACTGTATTTGGTTTTGATCACAAGTTGTTGGATGTGGTATATTTCATGGACGACACTTGACCGCTTGAGTGAAAAGTCATACTACTATGTGAAGGAGAATGAGGAAGAGAGGAACCTGAAGGGCAACTTTGCTTGAGGGTTTTCTTGAAGAAGTAGACTCAAAGTATTATATATAAAGTGTTTGTTATTAGTAAAATATGTTGATGTATGTGTGAGTTGATAGTGTGAGTTTCTTGTGGAGATAGGGAAGTAAACTTTGTGATTGTTTGATCCCATGTTTAATTCTTCCAGTGGATGTGAAGGCAAAATATAAGTTGCTGAGTCAACAGGAGGACTATGCAGCTAGATTCTGACGAGAGGTTTGAAGTATCAAAGACGCTGTGTTTGTAGTGAACAGGATTGAAGTATGGAAGGCAGTTTGTATAACATTATTGACGTACTTTTGTGAAGGTTTATGGATGGTGAGGAGTTGTCAATGTGCGTAGAGGATGTGTGAAGTGTTTATGTACATACGCTTTCCACTACACAACTACATATGTTGTGTATTGTGTATGTATGGTTTGTGAAATCTACATATTGAATAAAGTGGAAGCATCTTGTTGAATACAATTGTTGCACTTGCAAGTGGTGTTTTTGTCTCCAAAAGTGGACATCTTTGAGGTTTCTCATACTCCATGTATTAAAAAGATGCCTTTTCTTGTTGCGTATGGAACAATAATTTCTTATTTAGAATAGCATTTCCTTTAGAGTAATCAGCTAGCTGTGCTTGAAGATGCTGTCAACTGACAGAGAGGGTCACCTCTGAAAATACTATTCCAAAACTTACACTGTATGCAAAGAACATGCCCAAAATGTATTGAACCAGCAAGTCGTTAGCAATAGTTGACAAAGTACTACTAAAAATCTGACATAACCATGTCAATAATCAACAAAAGATTGACATAACTATGTCAAAAAACCATCCTAATTACCACATCCTAATTAACATTGAAGTTGACATAATTATGTCAACTTTGTGTCAATTAGGACCATATTCTCTTTGTATTGTTAGGAACCATGAAAAAGATTTAATGCCCCTAAAGAAAAAAAAGGCCACGGAGAAGGGGGGGAGGCAGTGAAAAATTTGAGGGACAAAAAATGAAATTCATTGAAATGAAGAATTTGCAACCGTGCCTAAATGACAGGTTGATAATGCATAAATAACAACTAAAGAATGATGCAAAGACAACTACAAGGAATTTTGATTAGTTTTTGTTGTTTCTCTGTCATATTATGGCCTATACAATTGTCATGTAATTGTACGGTGGCAGTTGTTTATCCCTCAAATCCTTCTTATGCAATGACATTTCTACAGTAAAAGTCAGTAGTGGTTGTCAACTCTCATTTTTTTAATGTCATGTTAATACAACAAAGCACTAATATAGCAATAAATTAGCAGTCATATAATTATGTGTCAAATCAATAAATTGTCTCATTTCATATAATTGACCACATATACCAAATTTGATTAACTTCCAAACTATATCACAATCTTTCAATAAATTTATGGCTTATTCAAAAGTATTTAGATAAGAGTCAATCAATCCAGCATTCAGCCATATCAATTTCTATATTTTGTCTACTAATTAAACACGTAGTCTTCCATAAAATTATTATGTTTTGTCATTTTATAGTTTATTTTATCATTTAGACAGTCTATATCCTCATTGGTTTCTATTTCATAACATCTCTTTCATAACATAGTATTCAATGTCCTTTGCTTCAATTTTTCATCAATAAACATTCTTGTCATCACTTCAAGGATAACCATAAATTATGTATTATTGCTGACTATTACTTACAATATTTGCAATTTCTATGAATCTCTTGCATTGCACTTCTACCTACTATAACCTGGTAGCAAGTTTGGCAATATTCATCCACTATCCCAACTATCGATAGTCAGAGCAGTGGATGAATACTATCAAACTTGCTACTAGGTTATTGTATAGTCATTTTCATATTCTTATCATCAAGTAATGATCATAGCTATAATCTTTCTTTGAAATTACATACATCACATCAATCCACATCTATCATAAACTTAAACAATTAGATTATAGCATTTTTCCTCAGTTCATCAACTTTGGCTACATCCTCACAAGCATTGGCTATAATCCATAGTCAATTTAAAATTATTCATCCTTAATCTTTCATAAGCATCTCACTTTATCAAATTTATTTATGCGCTTGCATTGTTTCAAGTATTCTTCATGAAAATTGATATTAGACAGTTTTTCCAATTTTAATATCATTCTCTCAAAAATTACCCATAATTATTCAAAAAAACTCTACATTATACTCTTTGTCAATTGCCTTGAGCATTCTCTTACCCAACATACATGCATATATTAACTGCTCTAGCAAAGATTTGAAGCAATTCTATCTTTCAATGTACTTATAACGTTTATTACTTTTAACTCAATAATGTAATCTTGCTACTCGTAAATTATTCACAATTGCTCATCATATAATATTTAGTAATTGCCTTAAGCTCTCAATCTCTAAAACAATTGCAATAACAATGACCCCTATTATTGTGAAATAAAATATTTATTTAAACAACAATCTTGATACTAGCAATCTATTACACAATTACTCTCTAGCTATAGTTTGACACTCTCATTCATTGTGATGACAACTAGCCATTGCCTCAATCACATATCATTCATATCACTTACACAAGTTAATTCACTTATAAAACATTAATTTTGCTATTGCAAGCTGGAATCAAATAATCATTTTCTAGAAAAAAATATTGCCTTCCTCAATCTATCCATGGGCTCAAACATATTAGTATAAAAACCAAATACAATAAACACAAAGAAGAATCGTAACAGAAGTCAAATTACATTGTTTGCTCTAAGTAACAAAGAAATGACAATTCTCTATATACTTTGAAACCATAGTTCTTATAATCAACTTTCCAATTGTATAACCACTAAACATTATATAGCCAAACATCTAAATACTTAGATAATGACTTTCACCTTTACATTCCATTTCAAAAAAACTATGCATTCTATTTTTGTTCATACTTAAAAAGTTAAATGTAAACATATAATCCAAAAATATAGTTCACATTGCTTCCATTACCACCTTGACTATTTTGATATATCAACCACTGTCTTCTCTATCTTGCTTGGTTGAAGTCAAGAAATTATGCAATTGAGCTGCAAATTTATATATGCAATGACAATGATATTGAAAACATAGGGAAGATAGAAGAGCAAAGGCACACATGGTATACTCAAATGCATAAGATACAAATGGAAGAGATGAGAGGGTCACCCAACCCTCTCATCTATGTACTCTCCCAATCACTCTCCCTTCACCTAACCATATGGGATAACCACACTCAAGGGGCTGGTCCTCATTGTTTCCGTCATCATCATCGCCACCATGCAAAGGCGTTGGAGGTGAGTCCACAACAAGGTCACCACTACTTCCACTTGGACCCAACTCCAAGTCTTCCTGCAACTCTCCTTGCTCACAGAAAGTCACATCACAACATCGAATGATCTTCTTAGACTCCAAACAAATGAGCCTATATGCCTTGGAGCCCTCACAATATCCCAAAAACAAACACCTCACCGCCTTTGCATCAAGTTTGGTCCTTGATGCATCCGGGATCTTGGCATATGCAACACACCCAAACACCCTTATGTGAGCCACCGAAGGCCTCCTTCCACTCCACGCCTCTTGTGCAGTCTTGCCATGCACCGCACTAATGGGGCATCGATTGCGAATGTACACCGCGTTGCTCACCGCCTCGGCCCAATACTCCAACCCAAGCTTTTGGCCATAGAGCATGCTTCTAGCCATCTCCACAATGGTACGATTGGCCCTCTCAGCCACTCCATTTTGCTGCGGCGTATGTGGAGTTGAGGTTTGGTGCACAATACCTTGGGTCTTCAAATAGGCCTCGAATTGGTTGGAAGTGTACTCCCCGCCGTTGTCGGACCGCAACACCTTCATGGAGCACTCCGCCTCCTTCTCCACCAAGGCCTTGAACTCCTTGAAGCGATCAAAACACTCGCTCTTGGCCTTGAGAAGGTACACCCACACCTTTCTTGAAAGGTCGTCAATGAAGGTCAAGAAATACCTTGCCCCACCCAATGACGTGGTCTTCATGGGGCCACACACATCTGAATGCACAATGCCCAACACCTTGGTGGCACGTGTGGCACCATCCTTTGGAAAGGAGTGCCGTTGTTGCTTGCCCTCAATGCAACCCTCACAAGCATTGGGCAAGCCATCACCATGAGATTTGGGAAGGTCAAGGCCACTCACCAAGCTTGGAAGAGCCCTCAAACTTTGTACATTTAGGTGCCCCATGCGTGGATGCCACAAAATCAGCCCATCCTTGGTAGAAGTGGCAACTTGGGCACTCTCTCCTCCATGCACAACCTTGCACCGCAAAAGATACAAGTTGCCCTCTCGTGTTGCCATGGCTTGGGTGTCTCCATTGGGAGACCTCACAATGCATCCAAAACCTCCAAATTGAACATTCAACCCTCCCTCCACTATCTTGCTCACCAAAAGGAGGTTGCTTTGCAACTTGGGCACATACAACATATTTTTGAACCGAATGCACTTGGTGCATCCTTCAACAAGGGTGTCCACCAAAATGGACCCCCTTCCAAGGGCTTGGAGCACCGATTCGTCACCCATGAACACCTTCCTTTCCGCAATGGCCTCAAAGGTGTCAAAATGAGCTCTATGGGGTGACATGTGGGTGGTAGCCCCAGAATCCATGATCCAATCACCCCCAAAGTGCAATGGACCATCATGAGAGGCCATGAACGCATAGTCCTCACCACTCTCTTCTACCTTGGCTTTATTGGCCTTCTCACCCTTGCCACTCTTGCGTTTATAGCAATTACGAGCAAAGTGGCCCGGTTTGCCACAAGGGAAACATAGAAGGAGCTCACCTTGAACCTTGGTTGAATCTCCACCACTCTTGTGGCGAGCAACCAATGCCGCACTCTCCGTGGCCACCATCTGATGCTCATTCTTCCTTGTCACTTCATGCATCAACCGCGACGTCACGTAGGTGAGGGTGAGCTCTTTGATGTCCTTGGTCTCCATGGCCACAATCAAGTTCTCATAAGAAGGTGGCAAGCTCTCGAAAATGGTCATGACAATGTCTCCTTGCGTCACGGGCACATCAAGGGCCTCAAGTTGGTCCGCAAGAGTCTTCACCTTGTTGATGTATTGCAAGAGGTCATCGGTCTCTTGCATCTTCATAGTGAAGAACTTGCGCCTCAAGAACAACACATTGGCCAAGCTCTTGGTTTCGTGGATGCTGCGTAGGGTCCTCCATGCTTCCGCAGCTCCCTTGCAAGACTTGACATGTTGGATTTGTGCATCCACCATGTGAGTGCACAAGATGCGAAACGCCGTCCTCTCACGCTTTTTGAAGGCCGAGATGACCTTGGGGTCACTCTCACTTGAAGGAGGCGTCTCAGTGCCCTCCACAATGTCCCAAAGATCCTTCTCATCAAGGATCATCTCCATTTTGAACTTGAACAAGGAGAAGTTGTCTCCATTGAACTTGTCCACAACACGGGGTGTCTCACCCTCATAGGTGGCCATGGCTAAAGTATGCGACTCAACCACCTCTCAAACAAATCTCTAGCTTTCTATGCACACAAAGGGGCTGAAGTATGCAACTCAACCACCTCCCAAGCAAACCCTAGCTCTCTCCACACACAAGGGAGTGAAGTATACAACCCAACCCTCAAAGGAGCACAAGATCTCCCAAAATGTGAGGTTATCACTCAAACCTCACCCTCAAACTCACTCCTTGCAATTTCAGCCCCCTTTGAGCAAATACTATGCATCTACTTGAGCAAACAACCTCAAGCAAGGGTAGAAACCAACTAAAGCAAGTACAAACTCACAAATCACATCTTTGTGCTTCAAACAAGCACTTTGGTGGTGCAACTCCACCGTTAGCAACTCCACACCTCCAAAAACTTGTGCAACACCAAATGGACCTCCAAATAAGCTTCAAAGTGGATCAACTCCTCCAATATGATAGATCATATCCTCCAACAAGCTCCAAAAAAATCCACACTTTCACAAACTCGAATTTGGTGCTCCACCAAGCTAAATGAGGATCAGCCACTCTCCAAGAGGTAAAACAAGATCTCCAAAGACTCCAAAAGGCATGCAAAGAGAGATGAAGCTCTTCAAAGGTCCTCTCAAACCACAAATGCACCCCAAACCATGAAACAAGCACGAGTAGTCCTCCAAATGCTCCACAAGATAGGACAAGTGCTGAAGTAGCTCAAATGACAAGCAATCTCACTACAAAAACACCCCTAACACTAGAGGGAAGCTAAAGAAGTCCTCCAAGTGCACAAGGTCGAAATCTAAGGGCTGATGTACCTCAAATGTGATCTCCACTCACCATAATGCACCTCCACACTCTAAGTCGTGGGCCCATAACCTATTGAAAACATAGGGAAGATAGAAGAGCAAAGGCACACATGGTATACTCAAATGCATAAGATACAAATGGAAGAGATGAGAGGGTCACCCAACCCTCTCATCTATGTACTCTCCCAATCACTCTCCCTTCACCTAACCATATGGGATAACCACACTCATGGGCTGATCCTCTCTATGAGGTGCCTCCAACCACATGCTCTCTCTCCAATGCTAAGTACCCCGCCTAGCATATCTCCTTTGGCCTAGAGCAAACTCCTAATGCTCTATTCCAACCTTTCAACAAATGAGTAATAAGAAATGGAATGGATTCCACTTCTGTGTTCACTTTCTATGTTCACTTAAAATACTCTTGAATGTACAATACTAGCTCATAAAGATACATACTGCTTGATTTGGAAGTCAAAGAACTTGCATGACATAAAATATAATTGATATTTTTTGTTTTGCATCATAGTTTTGTAATTCTTATGCAATCCCAATTCACCATACCAAATTCTAGTTTTAGAAAGCTCAAATCTTGTTTATAATGATATTTTTTGAAATTAATTCATGATAATTTATTAAAAGATACTCGTGATGAATTTTTAAGATTTGATTGCATGGGCATGTGGGAATATAGATATGCACATCTTCCGCTCTAAAAGAAATTGTTTCAAGTAACATAAAAAAATCTACAAAGTGTTCAATGTATTGAAAGCATATGGAAGATAGAAGAGCAAAGGCACATATGGTATACTCAAATGCATAAGATACAAATGGAAGAGATGAGAGGGTCACCCAACCCTCTCATCTATGTAATCTCCCAACTACTCTCCCTTCACCAAACCATATGGGATAACCACACTCATGGGCTGATCCTCCCTATGAAGTGCCTCCTACCACGTGCTCTCTCTCCAATGCTAAGTACCCCACCTAGCATATCTCCTTTGGCCTAGAGCAAATTCCTAATGCTCTATTCCAACCTCTCAACACTCCCACTTTGCGATTGGCCAAAGTCCCCAATGCCCATGGCTCGCGTCAAACGCTCATGTCTATCCCTCGCCAATGCCTTTGTCATCACATCTGCCAACATGTCCTCAGTTGGGCAATACTCTAATGTGATGCTTCCCTTCTCCACCTTCTCCCTCACGAAATGGTGTTGCACCTCAATGTGCTTCGTCCTCGCATGGTGCACCGGGTTCTTTGCAAGAGCTATGGCACCTTGATTGTCACATAAGATCAATGTGCCCTCTATGTCCCCACACCCCACATCCTCCAAGAGCTGCCGTAGCCATATGGCTTCTCTTGTGCAACGGCTCGCTGCCATATACTCTGCTTCCGTTGTGGATAAAGCCACTGTTGATTGCTTCTTGCTACTCCATGACACCATGCCCTCTCCAAGGCTAAATGCATATCCCATGGTGGACTTCCTATTGTTGGCATCGCCAGCCCAATCTGCATCACAGTATCCCATCAAGCGTATGTGTCCTCCTCCCACTTTGAACTTCACATGAGAGGTGTCCTTGAGGTACCTCATGATCCTCTTTACTGCCATCCAATGACTCCATCCTGGCCTTGCCATGTGCTGGCTCACCGTGCTAATGGCAAAGGCCAAATCAGCCCTTGTAGCCACCATGGCATACATCAATGATCCAACCGCTGATTTGTAAAGCACACTCACCATCCTCAAAGCATCCGCATCATACTCCTCCATGCTAAGCTTCATCAACTTCACCTTTGTGTCCAATGGAGTGCCAATGGGATTTCAATCCTCCATGCCAAACCGCTTCAACACCTCCTCCACATACTTGGCTTGACTCATGGTGATAGTCCTCGCACCTCGATCTTTTGCAAACTCCACTCCAAGGCAATAGTGCAACCCTCCCAAGTCCGTCATCTTGTACTCCGCCTCCAACTTGGCCTTCAATGCACCCATGGTCTCCACATTGCTAGAAAGAATGATCAAGTCATCAACATACACAAGCACAAGCATCACATGGGCTCCCACTTGTGCAAAATACAAGCTATGGTTAGCCACACTCCTCTCAAAGCCAAAATCCAAAAGACTTGCATCAATCTTTTGGTACCATGCTCTCGATGCTTGCTTTAGTCCATACAAGGATTTTGTGAGCTTGCAAACTAGATGCTCATGACCACGTTGCACAAATCCCTTGGGTTGCTCCATGTAGATGTCCTCCTCCAAGTCGCCGTTGAGGAAGGCCGTCTTCACATCCATTTGATGCATTTCCAAATCCAACAAAGCCCCAAGGGCCACAATACACCGTATGGTAGTGAACTTGGCCACGGGAGCAAAAGTCTCGTTGAAGTCTACTCCTTGGACTTGAAAGAATCCCCTTGCTACCAACCTTGCCTTGTGACGCACAATCTCTCCCGTGACATCTCTCTTGGTTTTGAACACCCATTTGCATCCCACGGCCTTGCGAGATGAAGGAAGGGTGGTCAACTCCCAGGTACCTTTGGAATGGAAAAAGTGGTACTCTTCTTCCATGGCTGCCTCCCACTTGCTTGCATCTCAAGACTCCAAGGCCTCTCCAAGTGTGGTGGGATCATGAACAAGGGCCACATTTGCATGATCTGAGTTGGAAGATGGTTGGGAAAAGATGTGGTTCTTCCACCACTCCCCCAAAGGCTTGCTTACCCTTGTGGACCGCCGCACGCCTCCCACATGTTGGGTACCTCCCACTTCAGCTCTTGGAGCAATGCTTTGTGCGTACTTCTTCATTGTGACCTTCTTGGGCTTGGAGCCCTCATCACCTTGGCTTGCATTTGCATCTTTCACAAGCTCACCAGCTCCATCCACAAGAGGGTGGTGCTCATCGTCTTCATCATCATCATCATCATCCGAGGGCATTGGAGGTGTATTCACAACAAGGTCGCCACTACTCCCACTTGGATCCAACTCCAATTCTCTTTGCAACTCTCCATGCTTACAGAAGGTCACATCACAACATCGAATGATCTTCTTGGGCTCCAAGCAAATCAGCCTATATGCCTTGGAGCCCTCACAATATCCTAAAAACAAACACCTCAGGGCCCCTGCATCAAGCTTGGTCCTTGATGCATTGGGGATTTTAGCATATGCAACAAATCCAAACACCCTGATGTGTGCCACCGAAGGCCTCCTTCCACTCCACGCCTCTTGTGCAGTCTTGCCATGCACCGCACTAGTGGAGCATCGATTGCGAATGTACACCGTGTTGCTCACAGCCTCGGCCCAATACTCCAACCCAAGCTTTTGGCCATAGATCATGCTCCTAGCCATTTCTACAATGGTGCGGTTGGCCCTCTCGGCCACTCCATTTTGCTGCGGTGTATGTGAAGTTGAGGTTTGATGCACAATACCTTGGGCCTTCAAATAGGCCTCGAATTGGTTGAAAGTGTAATCCCCGCCGTTGTCAGACCGCAACACCTTAATGGAGCACTCCGCCTCCTTCTCCACCAAGGCTTTGAACACCTTGAATCGCTCAAAACACTCGCTCTTGGTCTTGAGAAAGTACACCCACACCTTTCTTGAAAAGTCGTCAATGAATGTCAAGAAGTACCTTGCCCCACCCAAGGATGTGGTCTTCATGGGGCCACACATATCTGAATGCACAATGCCCAACACCTTGGTGGCACGTGTGGCACCATCCTTTGGAAATGAGTGCCGTTGTTGCTTGCCCTCAATGCAACCTTCACAAGCATTGGGCAAGTCATCACCATGGGATTTGGGAAGGTCAAGGCCACTCACCAAGCTTCAAAGAGCCTTCAAGCTCTGCACATTTAAGTGCCCCATGCGTCGATGCCACAAAACCAGCCCATCCTTGGTAGAATTGGCAACTTGGGCACTCTCTCCGCCATGCACAACCTTGCATTGAAAAATGTACAAGTTGCCCTCACGTGATGCCATGGCTCGAGTGTCTCCATTGGGAGACCTCACAATGCATCCAAGGCCTCCAAATTGCACATTCAACCCTCCTTCAACTATCTTGCTCACCGAAAGGAGGTTGCTTTGCAACTTGGGCACATACAACACATTTTTGAACCGAATGCACTTGGTGCATCCCTCAACAAGGGTGTCCACCAAAATGGAACCCCTCCCAAGTGCTTGGAGTATCAAATCATCACCCATGAACACCTTCCTTGATGAAATAAGCTCCAAGGTGTCAAAATGAGCTCTATGGGGTGACATGTGGGTGGTAGCCCCCAAATCCATGATCCAATCATCCCCAAAGCTCAATGGACCATCATGAGAGGCCATGAATGCATAGTCGTCACCACTCTCATGCGCCTCGGCCTTGTTGGCCTTCTCACCCTTGCTACTCTTGCGTTTGTAGCAATTACGAGCAAAGTGGCCCGGTTTGCCACAATGGAAGCATAGAAGGGGCTCACTTTGAGTTTTGGTTGAATCTCCACCACTCTTGTGACGAGCAACCAACGCCGCATTTTCCGTGGCCATGATGTGATGCTCCTTCTTCCTTGAAACTTCATGCATCAACCGCGACGTCACATAGGTGAGGGTGAGCTCCTTGATGTCCTTGGTCTCCATGGCCACAATCAGGTGCTCATAAAATGGTGATAAGCTCTCCAAAATGGTCATGACAATGTCTCCTTCTGTCACGGGCACATCAAAGGCTTCGAGTTGGTCCGCAAGAGTCTTCACCTTGTTGATGTGTTGCAAAAGGTCATTGGTCTCTTGCATCTTGATGGTGAAGAACTTGCGCCTCAGAAACAACACATTGGCCAAGCCCTTGGTCTCGTGGATGCCGCATAGAGTCTTCCATGCTTTCGCAGCTCCTTTACAAGACTTGACGTGTTGAATTTGTGCATCCACCATGTGAGTGCACAAGATGCAAAACGCGGTTCTCTCACGCTTTTTGAAGGCCGAGATAATCTTGAAATCACTCTCACTTGAAGGGGCCATCTCATTGCCCTCAACAATGTCCCAAGATCCTTTTCATCAAGGATCATTTCCATCTTGAACTTGAACAAGGAGAAGTTGTCTCCATTGAACTTGTCCACAACACGGGGTGTCTCACCTTTGTAGGTGGCCATGGCTAGAGTATGCAACTCAAAGCGCTCTCAATGTCACAAGAAAATAGCAAGGGGCTGAAGTATGCAACTCAACCACCTCCCAAGCAAACCCTAGCTCTCTCCACACTCAAAAGGATAAAGTGAGGAACTCAACCACTTTCAATGCTAGCTAGCTCCAAGACAAGGGGCTGAAGTATGCAACTCAACCACCTCTCAAGCAAATCTCTAGCTTTCTATGCACACAAAGGGGCTGAAGTAATCAACTCAACCACCTCTCAAGCAAACCCTAGCTCTCTCCACACACAAGGGGCTGAAGTGTACAACCTAACCCTCAAAGGAGCACAAGATCTATCCAAAATGTGAGGTTATCACTCAAACCTCACCCTCAAACTCACTCCTTGCAATTTCAGCCCCCCTTTGAGCAAATACTATGCATCTACTTGAGCAAACAACCTCAAGCAAGGGTAGAAACCAACTAAAGCAAGTACAAACTCACAAATCACCTCCTTGTGCTTCAAACAAGCACTTTGGTGGTGCATCTCCACCCTTAGCAACTCCACCTTTAGCAACTGCAAACCTCTAAAAGCTTGAGCAACACCAAATGGACCTCCAAAAAGGCTCCAAAGTGGATCAACTCCTCCAATATGATAGATCAGATCCTTCAACAAGCTCCAACAAGGTGCACACCTCCACAAACTCGAATTTGGTGTTCCACCAAGGTAAATGAGGATCAGCCACTCTCCAAGAGGCAAAATAAGATCTCCAAAGACTCCAAAAGGCATGCAAAGAGAGGTGAAGCTCCTCAAAGGTCCTCTCAAACCACAAATGCACCCCAAAGCAAGAAACAAGCATAAGAAATCCTCCAAATGCTCCACAAGATAGGACAAGTGCTGAAGTAGCTCAAATGAGAAGCAATGTGACTACAAAAACACCCCTAACACTCAAGAGTAGCTAAAGAAGTCCTCCAAGAGCACAAGGTCGAATTCCAAGGGCTGATGTAGCTCAAATGTGATCTCCACTCACCACAATGTACCTCCACACTCATAGAAGTGGACTCATAACCTATTGAAAGCATATGGAAGATAGAAGAGCAAAGGCACACATGGTATACTCAAATGTATAAGATACAAATGGAAGAGATGAGAGGGTTCTCAAACCCTCTCATCTATATACTCTCCCAACCACTCTCCCTTCACCAAACCATATGGGATAACCACACTCATGGGCTGATCCTCTCTATGAGGTGCCTCCTACCACATGCTCTCTCTCTAATGCTAAGTACCCCACTTAGCATATCTCTTTTGGCCTAGAGCAAACTCCTAATGCTCTATTCCAACCTTTCTACACCTAATTGCTTATTTTGCCCCCATGAGATCATTGAACATGGCAAACGTTTTCTCAATGTTTGAAATTAGCAAAAGGGAGCTTTTTAGTGGGAAAAGAACTATGCCTAATTTGGAGCTTTATATCGCAATAGTAGGAGTATTGAACGTAAAAACTAAGCTACAGCACTGAATTCTAAGCCTACCAATTATGAGCAGAGGAATTAGTAGTGGGGACGTGCTAGCAAGAAACAGTGACCATTTGTGATCGCATGTGCTGAGAGAGCTTGCGCAAAGGTTAGACTTAGCATTGCTACATTAGGAAAAATATGGAGCCTCCATAAGGCCTTTATAAACGATTCCAACCTTCCATTTTTTATGTTTCCAATATGGGAACCTAGCCCTTGCTGATGGCCAGAAAATGTTAATTAAAGAAATCCAAAAAATCAAAAAAAGAATCTTAGAAAAACATAAGAATTTCTTTTTTTTTTTAAATTAAAAAAATCAAAAAAGTTAATATGGCACCAATAATGCCATGTCAACTTGCGCATGATTTTACTAGGAATCGGGTTTCCATGGCTAAGGACCTCCAAACTCAAGACCTTATTGGGGCCCCATATTTTTCGTAATGCTGCAAATCAATTCACAAAAAGGTGAGTATTTTGGCCGTAGGGCTTTGTAGAAGAGTTTTTGAAATCATCTCAGCAACATGTGGAGCAAAGGCACGTTGTGCTCATAAATTTTGAGGTCTATTGCAATCTTAACAATATGCAAGTATCTGTATTTAGTGACTAACCACTTTATGTGATCATTAGAGATCCAACATTTTTAAATGAATGCTGACTATGACTAAATAAGCCTCATTTCTTAAAAAAGCATATTTTTTTGTTTAAAAACGAGCTACTTTGATAGAGTATACGTAAAGCCTTGTATATATGCAAGCTCACCTTGCTAGATATCTCAACCGCTTAAAACGCAAGTATCAATGAATACCAAAACATGCTAAAAATATGTCCCAATATTTTCTCATAGTAATAAATTGGTACTAGCAACTGCTATATATCAATAACAAAGTATATTGAAGTATTTTAAAATTAATATAAATCCATAGCATAAGCCCTAAAAAATATGAACATTAAGCTCGTGAAAGCTTCAATAAGCCATTTGTAATATGTTCTAAGAGTAAAACATGTCAAATTGATTAGATGATTTGGGCACTAGTACCTCTATAACATAGAATAATGTAGCATCCAAATCAACTTTAGTCAAAGCAAGAGAATTTTTTAGGTCACATAGTGTAGGAATGGAAATAGGGCTTTTTTTATGATAAAAGTGCCGAAGGGATTAGAAGACTAGCTCTAAAATCCCAAATCGGTTATTATGCCATCTATAAAGGCTTAGCAATCATGCATAGGTTGCTTTTTAGAGTAACTTTCAGAAATTTCTAAAAATGCCATTAAAAAACGCATATTATACTATGCTTGAAGTAGTGTTTTATAAAGAAAAGTGTCAAGAGACTAATACTTGCTTAGAATACTTGAAAAAGAAAGAAGAAAAAAAAGAAAGAGTGAATTTTGATTTGGTTTTATTTTTTTTCTATGGAGCCCAGGGATGAGACATGGATTGTGGAGGAGGTAGAGATGGAGGTATGATTCTCCATCTTTTACCTTAAGTTTATTGTTCTTGTGTTGTGAGTCTTCTTTTGTTGTAAGTTTAATTTGCTAATGGTTTAAACGCTTTAAACTATTACAAAATCTTTTAGACATAGTAAACTCAAAGTTTGTTCATTGCTAAGAAAGCACTAGTTGAACCAAATGTCAATCCACCCAATTTTTAAGTTTTGTTTGCATTTCCATTTTAAAAACATGGTTGCCTTTACTCTTTCCCCATGGATGGAGGAAAAAACGCTCACATTTGTATCTTAGGTTTTAGTAAATCCTAAATCGCTCTCATGCACTATTTTCTATAGGATATCTATCATAAGGTATTACATGTAAACTTCTATCTAATGCTAATGTATTTTTATTGGTGAATGAAAAACCATTGTTTCTTTAATATTCACCCAAAAATCTATGCATTTCATTTTTTAAGCCTTTTTAACAATATGGAGATTTTGGATTTTGCTCATGTGCTTTCATGCTTATGAATTGCAATTCCAAATAGAAATATCTTCTTTTATAAATGCAATTGCAACATCAATTACAAAAATGAAGAAACGAAATTCATTTTTATTATAAAAATGACGTTTCAAAAAGTAATAAAATTTATTTTATGTATAAAAGCTTTTCAATTTTATATATGATTGTATTCCTTCTATAAAAATAAAAATATACTCTAATATACTCCATTTGAGTAACAGTAACACCATAGATAACAAACATTCAACATAAAAAATACATAACTTGGTATATTCTCTTAAAGATTGTTGCAAACAATTGGTAAACCAAAATAAGGATGTAGCGTCCTTTATGCTTCTCTATACTAGTGGACAAATGTGTAGGAGATCAACAACAAGAAGATGAAGTCTTGTGATCCTTTTTAAATAAAACAGCTCAAATCAAAACACAACAAGATAAAGTCATAATAATACAAGAATGAATTGCAAGATGAAACGGAAAGAATGGAAAATTTTGAAAAACATATGCAACCACAACTTGAAAACCAATTTAATTCCTTGGAAATGAACATGGAGAGTGCACTTGCTTTTGTTTTATTGTACACATGCAATCAAATGAAGGGTTATTATAATTGCCTTGGTCCTAAATTTTTTAAGGTAGGAGGCTCAAAAAGCGTCACTTTAAGAGCTGAGTGCATTTGGAAAGAAGTTAAACTCCTTGAAAAAAAAATTAGTAAATTTTGATAGGAAGAAAAATGGAATTGGCATCTAACCCAAGTTGTTTCATATTTTTTGAACCTTTGTAGAATTAGTTATGAGTTTTTCAAGTTGAAACCCAGTGGTCACTAAAAGCAACCCCCTCCTAGAATGTACATCCTAGGTACATTGGAAAAAACAAAATATACCTCTATTTTAGAGGTTGTTTTTAGAACCGGGTTGCTTTTTGGGCCTCCTACCTTACATGGCTCTATAAAAATTAAGCATCATTGAAATGGGTGTGGGCTCTTTATAAATAATGAAGGATAGGGCATAATAATAAGAATTATAAATTTTTTAGTTGCACAATAGCCTTGCCAATATTCAAAAAATAAAATCTACACTTTTAATAGATATGTATCTATCATTTAATGGTTAGCTATATTCCATGTCTTGAGTATGGCAAAGTATCCCATGTTTAATCCTTGTCCAAGCATCCAATGTCAATTGTATTCAGCAATAGCATAGGGTTCTAAGGTTAATAATTGATGTACATGTAATAATATAGGATTGGACACGTGGATGAGGCTTTTGTTGTTGTTCATCACGGGCTTGTGGCCTATGCTTAGGGTTAGCATGGGGTTTGAGGGTTTAGCAACTCCCGCTTGCATGCTTGCATGCTTGCATGCTTGCATGCTTGCATGCTTGCATGTTTTGTGGTTTAGATTGCACAATTTATCTCAAATTCTTTGACAACGCTTTTTGTTTGCGTGGGGTTTCTAGACTTCATAAGGGTTCATGTGCAACGCTATCTTTGCGTGCGGGTTCATATCCCACGCTTTCTTTGATTTCTTTGCGCGCTCAACTTAAAAGGAGTTTGTGGTTGAAGTGGAATGGGTTTTAGTACTTTTTTCTTCATCCTATACTGAATTTACAAATTTGCTTTTAGGTATACTATATGCTTTTCCATGCTTGCTACTTTCTCTCAAGTTTTTGTTTGAAGTATTATGTGATTGGTTAAAATTTATGTTTTGAAGTGTTTGGTCTTTGATTACATGTGTATAATATTGTTTGTCTCATTGTGTATGTATAATGAACATAGGGTATACAAAAAAATTACAAAAACTTAATTCAAATGAAGCCTGGGGTACATGAAATTGTCAAAATTTAGAAACCTAGGTAAATATAGCCCTATGGAAATCAATTTTTTTAACCTACATAGCCCCCATCTTATAGGGACTTGAAGGCACGCTACCCATAAACATCATGTATAGTGCACTCCTTGTGGAAATGAAATGGATATATAAATATTTGAAGAATCTTCTATAAAATGTAATATTCGTGGAGACTTACTTTGATGTAACCAAAATAAAATCTAAATTTCATTTTTGGAATAGGTTGTGAGCGGTTGATTCGTGTAGGTGGTCTAAGACAATTATTTATTTTTGCCTATTGGTGTTGGTGTGGCGTTTTCTTCATAGTTGATATTGCAATGATGAAGGTTTCAAGAACTTAGGAAAGTAAAGTTGAAAGAACTAGATCTACAAAACTTTCACTTAGGCCTTGTATTTCAATTGAAAATATTTCTTCTACATTGCATATCCACAAAAACGCATTTTTATACTAACAACACAAGTTTAAGTTAGTAAAATACAACACTATTTTAAAAAGAAGCAACTTGTATTAAACATATTGAATAAAGTGTTAATATTATAGGCAATTTTTTCCTAGCTAACAAAATTTCTAATGCTCCTAGTTTTTGCTTGTTTCAAGTTTATTTATATGTTATTCGCCATTGACGCTAATTACTAGTATGCACTTATATTGCAAGTGCCAAGAGAATAGCAGCTCCACGTTTTACCCAATAGTCTGAATCTTGCTCACCCACTTTTACATTAATCATAAGCATATAACTGGGCCTTTCACGTGTTCCCGTTCGTATAGGATAGAGAAATAACGGACATTGATATAAGCCTTTGGTTGGTTTTCGTTTTGCAACAATTGGTTTAAAAAGCATTATTGGCATAGAGATAATCAGCTCCATTGCCCTTGGTTCCTGAAAGAAATGTAAAAAATTAATTGAAGTTACTGAAACTATTCTAAGTCATTTGTACAAAAGTATATTTATATCTGATAAGTTATTTGAAAAGTAACTTTGATAAATAATACCTCAAGTGTAATTTTTTTGCAATTCAAACTTGTTTAAGTTTATAGAAAATATCACATAACAATGCCAACCAATGATTATTTGTTTGGACTTTATAGATCTAAGTTTTAGAATTTGTGCTTAAATCTCAAAAATCATTCAATTATATATATATATATATATATATATATATATATATATATATATACATATATATACATATACATATATACATATACATGTATACATATACATGTATGTATGTATATGTATGTGTGTGTGAATTTCTGAGTTACTATATTTTTCATTTAAATTTATTCTTGTAGTAATTACATATGTAAACTTTCAAGCTTATTTACAAGATAATTGGAAAAAAACCCCTTTTGGGGAAAATTTCATTAACAATACAATTGAGTTTAACCTTGTTGAGCAAACTATTTGTTGACAACAAAAAGCCATTAGACTCTACTAGATTTGCATATTCAAAAAATGATGATTTTCTGATTTTAAATATTTGTTTTTTCTCTTTCATTATACAACTTTGTTTCTTGTAAATAGAAAGTATACCTTTATAGACATTCATAACACAAACACTAAATGTTTAAAACCCTTGTGAGTAACATTATTGTATGAATATGATATTCAAACATCAAATTTTTTGGTAGTACATATCAAAAGTTGTATCACATAACATAATTTTCAACTACCAGTTTTAATCTATTTTTTGAACTTTAAAGTTTAAGAGTATGAAGGGATTTCAAAAAAATTAAAGGAGATAATTATAAGCCTATCTAGTTTAGAAATGAAATTATTCAAAGATTGTACAAGTCAAAAGTAAATTTAATACTATAATCAATTAACGGAATATGTATGTAATTTTGGAGGTCTATTGTCCAAACAATTAAAGATTTCCCTAAGTTCTGCATGTAACTTTTTATATTTGCTTTTCTTTTTTAATTTGAATTTTGATATTTTGCAAGTATCTCGTGTTGTTTGACAATAATCTTCCAATATCTTGCAAACTAAATTAGTTATTGAATTCTTACGTATAGTTTGGATAGTTGGTAAGTAATTGAATATGCCATGTTCTCTTTTTCACTAAATTTGGAATGTTTCTCTAATTTCAAAAAAACGAATAAGGACCCCTGTTTTGTTTAAATTTTAACACACTGCAAATATCTCCGAGGATAGTTGAAAACTTAAAAAAAGATGTGAAAACAAGAACCTTGTAGGAAACAACGTCGTAATGGCCCTTGCGAAACAGACTTCAAAATTAAAAATTGAAGGGGAAGATCACTTTTATAGAAGATGAATTTAACCGTTTCTTAACTCCTAAAGGTCCAAGCCCTTTTTTCTTTGAAAATCATTGATAACTGACACTTTTGGGAGAATGAGTAGAAAGGTAGGAAAATTTTTTTTTTGAAAATTCGACCATAAAATCTAACCCTAGACTATGGGAGGTACCCGTGGGAAACATTTCAGCTCATTCTAGAAGTAGAGGAGTGAGATATTGACATTTGAAATGAAAAAAAAAGTTTTTTTCCGTGCTGCCCAAAAATTTTAGAAGCCTTTGATGGCTCTTGTATCAAAAACATTGCTTTATGCAAAGTTGAGGTTTTTATTTTTCCATGTAGAAGACCATGTTAGGTATGCGTTGGAGAATTTTCAAATGAATTGGAGGTCTAGATCATACTTTATAATATCTTGCAATATTGTAAGGCCATGAAATTTGCACATATGCTAGGCAAATTTGGAGGATTTATGTAAAATCGAGAAATTTGAATTACTTTGATCTAAATGGTGGAAACTAAGGAATCTTAGTCTACTACAACTTGGAGAAAAAAAAAGTCAAAAAAAAAAAAAAAAAAACACAAAGAGCTCAAAAAAGGAAAGCAACAAATTTTACAAGAGGTAAAAAGAATGGAGGTTTGGGAGTCCCATACGTACCCGCAAACTAAAACTTCTCTTAATTTTCATTTCATCAATCAAATTGAATGATTTAAAACTTCCCACATTTGTAAAAATCTAAAGAACCAATTTTAGATTATTGTTATTATAAATATAATTTTGATTTTTTTTGGGCTACTTGCCTTCACCCTTTTTCAAAAAGCCATGCATAACTTCTTCAATAAATGTTGGAGTGAAGAAAAATTTAGATTCCCACATAGATCTTTGAATTCCCCACCTTCCATAAAAGTTTCAAAAAATCACAAAAGTAGATTAGCTAGAAGTACATGCCCACGCCCAAAATACAATCATTTACCTACCCAATCGACTGTATTTTGGTCACAATAAAAAAAACATTTGCCCTTTGAGGGGACAATTGGTTCTTTATAGGTGAACTGCACACCTTTCATCTGAGCACCTGAAAAATTAGGAAAAAAGAAAAAAACGCATAAGGTTCTATGCTCATAAACTGTCCATCTAAGGGCCGAAATTGAATTTTGGGGAGATGAAACTTCTTGAACTATTTTTTAGTGAATTTTTTTTTGAAAAATAAGAAGAATTGACATTTAACCCAAGTTGTTTCATATTTTTTTGGAGTTTTATGGAATTAGTTACAAAATTTTGAAGTGGAAAGGCTATAGGTCTCTAAAACCGCCCACCTCCTCAAATATATGTCACATATATACTATTGAAAGGCTATGAAAAATAGCATGTACTAGTACGTTACATTTAGTGAGGTGAGCGATTTTAGAGCCTGAGCGGAATATGAGCAGACCACCTTAGCATTTGTTTACGATTCAATTTATTTTCCATCAACCTTCTTAGCAAGTTGCTGTAACAGATGTATTAAGAGGAAATGCTAGTTTCACCTGCTAAAATCCGGTATTTCTCATCTTCAACCGGTTTTTCACAAATTCGCACCAGATTTTTATACTTGTGATGCAATATTCTATAATTAATTTTTATTTGAAAATTTTGACTAGTTTTTTAGGCCGGTAGTATCACTTTTTAAACGATACTTTTGCAAATTTAACCGGCTGACAGTACACTTTATGCCCTTTCTCCCCAAACATTGATTTATATATTTATAACTTTATTTTGTAGTTGTAATGATACATGTTAACCCCTAAAGGACTTGATCCATTTTGAAATGGTCAAATTTCATGTCTAAGCTCAACTTTGTCTTTTAAAGTGTGTTCAAACAACAATTTTATAATTTTATTACGTGAAACTATGAATGGTATATCATTGCAAGAAATTTCAGTTTGTTTCATCAAAAATTGTAATTGTTATCATTTCTTTATCAAAGAATGAACATAAACAAGTTAAAAGAGCAAATTAAATCCAAATTGCTTGATTTTTTTTCAAGAGGTACAAGCAGCATTAAAGACTAGTGTGAAAAAATTTCAATTGCTTATTTTATTTTTTACACCCAAAATAGCCACAACAAAGTATTTAAAGTCAACTTTGACTATCAAACCAAGTTTATCATTATATTTCAATTATTTATAAATTTTGATATTTTTTGCTAGAAGACACATTCATGTTCTATTTACGTTAAGTTTTTAGATAAATTTGATGAAAATTTTGAATTACTGTAAATTTTTAAAGTTAAATGTGGAAATAAAATAATACCAATTAGAATATATATTAAGAAAATCTATAATTTCTACCATAAATATTCATGAGAAACATAGTTTTGTAGTTTAAGTTAAAAATGCATTTAAAGAGTAGAAAATATGAATGGAAAACACACCATATCGTGTTATTTGGGTTCTAACACTTGGAGCTTTCAATGGAATTAACTCTTTCAAATTTTGACATTTTTCAAAAAAATTGAATGGAATAGAAAGAAACTTGTCAAGCTTCATTTTACTAGTTTGAACCACGTACCAAAAATTGATATTTTGAAAGCTACAATCAAGGTTGACCAAGGGGCATCGTAAAAGTGGAAGCTTGTACCTTTAGGGTTAAGGTAGGAACACCCAAAAGCGTCAGTTTAAGGGTTTTGAACATGATAACCAATAATAAACATTTAGCAGATTATAGGATCCTATTAAGAACAGAAAAATAATGAGTTTGTACTTTCAAATATATCATTTAGATATTGTGAGAATGAGTGGTGAATTTTTAAAGAGCAAACTACCATTGCACCCATAACCAACACTAAGGTTTCATGTTCACAAGTTGTACATCCTTGTAATTACATCTACTTACTTCCATAGATTTTCCAAAATTTTAGAGGTGAAGGTTATGGGGACACTAACACTTATGGGTGCTCCTACCTTAACCCAGCTGAATCTAGAACTTGAAAAGGATAAGTTCAATATTGTCTAAGTTTACTATCTATTTACTCAATAATCAACACTCTTTTGGGTTGCCTTAAAGGTCAAAAAATCATCAACCCAATTCCTTTTAAGCTATTTATAAATTTTTAATAAATACACTATAATAAACCCAAAAAATCATAAATGACGCTCAAATACTTATTAGCAGCGTATTAAAACAAAACATTTGCCATGCTTTTGCAATTCTATACAATTCGGTTGGACATAACATTCAGTAGCCTAAAGAGAGGCTGCCTTTCCCTCTCTTTAGGTATCATTCACGAACTTTATTCTGAAAAAAAATAAAAAATAAAAAATAAAAAATAATAATTTTTCTGACATGGCTGGCCCCCACATCAACGTATGTGCATTAAATTGAGCCTCTTTTTCATAAACTCTTTGACAAATTCAACCAAGTGTCCCCATAGCTAAAGATGGGTGAGGAATATTCCACACCATTTCATCTGGTGGATGAAATGGTGTGGAATATTCCACACCACTTCATCCGAAGGGAGGCGCTGCCTGGTAGCGCTACTGAATGTTATGGAAGCGTCAGAAACGGTATTGCAAATTATATAAGTGCTAGGAAAGAAATGATGAAATATAAAAACTTGGGAACCGTGATTGAATTTTAACCCCTAAGCATCTTGCTTAGAAAAATTTTCATTGCTCCAATATGGAACCTTCAACACATTCTTTGAGTCTTTAGAAAGTTGAACAAGTAATCACATAATGTGAACCAATCATTCTATACCCAATTATAAAGCAAAGGTTTAGAACCAATCTAATTTCAAATCCAAGTACATTTGCAAAATCCTCACCGTTGAGAATATCATATTTACCAATTTGAGTAGTAGTTCACAATATGGATTTTGGACTTTGATGCAATTTTTTTCCAAAAAAAATATCTACCTAATGGATGATCCCATTAGATTGTATCTAGATGTACTTGATGGAAAAAAAACTCCTCAAATGGAAAAAAACTCCAAAAGATATGGTCACTCAAAGTAATTAGATTCCACTAGCTCTTTGCTTTAGAGCTACAAAAACCTTGCCCAAATTAAGAAGAAAAAAAGTGAAACATCACCAAACTTCTCCCTTGTACAATACATGACATGGGAGCATCCATCCCATCTGCACTCTAAGTTGCTTCCTTAGACTACCCAAAAACATTCTTCTCTGAATTGTTGAAAACATAAAATATTCTCCACATTCCTTGTAGAATTTAGAGCAAAGCAAGCACTTTAAGAAACAACAAACCAATCAGAAAATCTTTTTGAACTAACAACTTCATTCGCACTTGAGTGACATACCAAAATTTGAGCTCAAAATACCTCTTTTGTCTACTTTCACACCACTCATGGAACAATATTTGATTTTCAGAATTCCATACCTTGATTGAATCAAAAGCTATAAAATTTCCAACCTATATCCATCCTTTAAATAAATCTTTAAATTTTTTTATAAGTAAGTATAGAAGAAAATGTACGTCAAGAGCCTAATTTGATCTTAGAATAACATTAAATAAAATTTGAAGTTTTTTTTTTGAGTTTCAACCATACAAAATTGTAATATACAAGTAAGGAAATGTGTGAAAAGAACTCAACCCATTTGACCACCTAGATTGGAATATTATAATGTTTGAAGTGAGAAAACAATTTTTTTTCATTCTTGCAAAACAAGGTCAACAGACTTTAAGCCTTCTTGAACTAAAAATTTTGCTCTACACAAAAATAAGGTTTTTGACCATTCATAAGTGTATGATGTTAGGCCAACTCATGAAAATTTTCAGAAGCAAGTATAGAATCTAGTTTATTCTAAATCACCTTGCAATGCAAGAAGGTTGAGTGAATTGGCAATACACAAGTCATTTTTTGTGATTTCTTTTGCAATGAGGAAATCTTATATTTGAAATCTAACCGGGTGAAAAGTTAGAGACAAACATCAAGAATATGCAAAAAAAATGATTCAAGAGCATTGGATTTATAGATTGAAAGATAATAGGGCCTAAAGTTAGAAGAAAGTATCTTTTCTTGAAACCGCTCAAACACAATTAACAAAGTTTAACTCCTCTTAGAATGTGATGTGAGAGCTCATTTTTTTTTTGAGAATTGTGTACCATATTTTATTAGTTACATACATGCCAAGTTTCAAAAATTAATAAGAGTTTTAGCATAAGCTTCTCCAAAGATGCCCAAATTGCCTAAGGTGCCTAAATTCTTTTGGGCAACGTAACTTTTTACTTGAGCATCATATTGGAGTTTTTTTCCTTCTTTCACACAAAGGTATTCATTGTGTGCACCTTGTCTCCAAATTTTAAAAACATGCGCCAAAATTCGACTTCATAGGAACCTACTTGAACTTTCAACCAACTATTGAACAAACTTTTGTAGTTTAGGGGTTAAATTACTGATATGTAGACTTATTGAGTTCCTTAGTCTGGATCATACTTTATCAAAGTTCTAGTTTAAAATATTTATCTTTTTAAATTCCTTGTAAGAATGTAACTTATGTAAGGTCACTTCCTATATTCCAAATCTGTTTTATCTTCTATTTGATCTAAAAAATCATTAAGATTTTATTGGTGAGTACCAGAAAGACCAAAAAAATTTACATGAGATTAACCAATGGTAATGGAGTTGGGAAACCTCATCCATATTTAATTGTAATTTTACACAGTTTAGCATTTGGAAAATCAACTATCTTTTACACACAATGAGAGATATTTTTGTCTAAACAATATTCAAAACTAAAAGTTACTAAATTTCATGGAACGAAATACCCACCTTCAAAAAAAAAATCGTACTTGCTTAGAATTATAAAGATTAATCAATTGAGCTTCACTTATTGCAATATCTAGACTTAATGCTATCCAACAAATGATTGCAGACTGTCCCGGTTGAATCTTTGAACACCAGCTTTCTTTTTATTTGTTTCTGTACTTGAAATATATAATTAATATTGAACAACTTCAATGTAGGATTGGTTGCATTTGCAAAATCATTTGGTGATTATGACAACATTTACTTGGCAACAACTAAGATGTAAGTTATTCTTTGCAACAAGTTTCGCACTTAGCATCAAAACACAAGTCAAATTTTGTCAATTAGTTTGTAATATCAATGCATGAAGAAACACCTAATAGTCAATTTTGAAAATAAACTGCAAAATGATCTGACTAACCTATTTTTCTCACTGTCTAACCCCTCAAACGTGATCAAAGACGGACAATTGCTAAAAAGTGCATGGATCACAACACTACATGCAGACATTCCAATTTCAAACACCATTATAGCCCTTCCTAGTTCACAAAAAACAGGCAAGGAACCAAAAAAAAGACCCTACTTGGAGGAGTGGGTTCATGCCATTTGAAGAAAGGATAACTACACCTTAATCTAAAATTTTCAACTCTCTATGTACTTTTCTCAATTTTAGGTAAACCACCAAAATGACATGTGTAAGATTTCCTTGATCTTAGCCACAAAGGATACAATTTTTTTAAAGAAACAACATACTACTCCTTTACAACCAACTATGTGAAACAACATTGTTAATACATTCTTTAGAATTACAAGACATAGAGGTTGATGAGTATAGTTTGGACCTCATATTACATAAACCTTAAAGCATCACTGTAAAAAATGCTATGCATACCTTAAATAGAAGTTGGTTTTGAATTTGATAGTGTCATAACAAGCAACAACATTGCACTTTTAGTTCAAAAATCCAAATAAACTAAATATCACGTGTTCAAAAAAGAAGGGTGCTTGCAAAATGATATCTATTTTGGCTAGTTGTATTCTATAGCTTTGCCATATTTTACTTTTGTTGGATTTCTTGAAACATACAATGTATTGGCCCATTATTTTTGTACAATTGCATATTTTGTTGTATTAACTTACAACAAAAGACTTGCAGCTATTCACTATATTTTATTCGCTTTGCTATTTCCTTTTGTCTTATTTTGTATCTTTTGATTTTAGTAGATATGATGCAAATACCAACTCAAATTCCAAAGGAGTTCATGTGTACATTCCCTGAGGAAGTCCTTTTCCATACACAATAACATTAACTTCATCTAGAGCTACCGTGACTTGGAGGTCATCATGTTATATTACCTAGATTCAGAAAACAAGCTCAATTATGTTGTAGTAGCTACCAGACAACCATCACGTGCAGGTGGTTTTTTATCTCAAGGTATTGTACCTATTTTTACCACTTTTGTTTATTGCTTCTAGTTCATATACATTCCAGGGGATTCACATGCTCTATGGAAAATTTGAAAAAGGGTAGTTTTTATGAAAGAAAAATCCATTTTCTTACTCAATTATTGAACAAAGCTCATGCTACTTAATCATTTCTCTAGTACTTATTTTTCAACCGAATTCCTGTGCTGGATGCGTGCTTACTCAAAGTTTTTAAAAAAAAATTGTGTGCATACTTCTGTAAGTAATTTAACGTAACTTATAGAAGAGAATGCTAAACTCCTCAACTTAAACTGGTATACCAATTCTGTCAAAGGGTGCTATCTTCCTTTGGCAGACTTTGGGCTTTTCATGTTGTTTGGATAGAGTTTAGGGTAGGTGTCAGAATGTTAAAAAGAAAAGTAGGATAGCTACGTTACACGCATAGAAGCAAATTCTCGAAGGTAATGGGGATAGAAAAATAATTAACATTATGAGCTCTCTAGTTCATATGTGATATGGAAAATGTCAACCACACACTATGATTTGAGGTGAGAGGACCCATAGTAATTTATATGATCTAAAGAGAATCCAGCAATGAAGAAACATGCCAAATTTTAATAAGGTAAATTTATGTTTTTGTTCTCAACTTAATAAATGAACGAATAAGCGGTCCTTCTTTATTAAAACAAAGTTGATCTCTTCTAGTTGTAACCACTTTTATTATTATTTTATTTAATTAACTAGAAAGGCTGCGGAATGTAGTGCCTCTTACTAAATGACATAAACCAAAACTTCACTTGAACCTTTTGATCAAAAGCTAGTGAAACTTGTAATCAATTCTTACTTGTCAACGGAATTTGCAACATGTATCTTTATGCTCATTTGCAAATGGAGGATGATTATATTTGTTAAAATGATGTGTTTCACATTGTCAAAGTCATAATGTGCTCTATCCAATCAAACTTTGAACTTTTGGTGATCTATTCAAAATATTGATGTCAATTGCTTTTGGAAATAACCTCATCAATTTTGTCAAACATCCTTTAATTTTATTAATTGACTTTCTTGAATTGCAGATTCAAATGTGATTTTAAACCCAAATGTATCTGTTTTGTGAGTTCAATATGTAGTTGACTTGAGCATGATGAAATTCCTTCAAAATTTTCATTGACCTCCTTAACCCTACATTGCCCAAAGGGACGAAATACGTCCCTATTTGCGATTGTTTTCAAAAACCTTGGACGGTGTAGGGTTAAAGTTTTGTTACCTATTTTTCAACGGCCTTCATGAGTACATCAAAAGCTCCAAATGATTTGCAAAGCTTATTAAAACCATAATGGGTATCATTATATTGAAATAGTATTTAAATAGTGAAGCCACAATATGCAAACTTATCTATAACACTATGACCTATATTATTATTGTGCTTCAATAATTCACCTAAATTTTGGAATGGTGCAAGTTAGTGTTATTAATGCAAGGCACGGTGACTGAATTAGCTCATGTAACTGAATTAGCTCATGTAGTTATGAAACCTTAATCCCTAAAGTACTAAACACTATTTTTTGGCAACATAGCTATTTTGGGAAGCTCACTACCAATGGGTTTTTCACTGTTTTTTTTTTTAATTTCACACATAATGTGTTTGAGGAGTAGTTTTAAGGCCCAACAATTTTCATAGATGTTGATTTCAT
>OY987245.1:22386664-22580720 GCA_963920765.1 Ulota crispa
ATTCCATTTTTATCAATGAGATGAACGTTATGAGGAGATTTTGTTTGCGGCTAGTTATGGATTCTCTACTCTAATATAAACTTTGAAGACCTTTATTTTACTCAACTTTCAATATTTTGGAAAAAAACTAGAAATTAAGGATTCATATTGTTTATTACAACATTACAACCGTTGAGACTAGAATTTTCATTTCCATAATCAAGTTCTTAGCAAATTAGTGTTTTGAATCATTCTCTACTTTTTTTTGCTTACTATTTTTTCCCATGTGTTGTAAAGTTCCAATGATTTGAAAATTTCCAAGTGTATACCCAACTTGCTTTGAAGAAAAGACTAAAAAAATTACAACTATTTTGAAAAAAATTCATACAAATATGACCTTGTGAAGTGCAGCTACCCAAAATTTTGTAGGGACAAAAATTGACTCTTTGTCAATTCAAACTCAAATATCTTATAATCTACATGGTGAATTTTTTTGAATTTTTTTACAATTTTTGATACTAACGTTGTACAAGATCTTACATGTGTCAAAAAATGTGTTTTTTCTAGAATTTGGTACTTGTACTAGAAATGACAATTTTGGAGCAATTTTGGTGAAAAGCTTAGCTTAGGACTTTAGGAATTAAATAAGAAAGTTCAACATGGAAGATATGTTAAGTTATTTTTTGCATACTGAGATCCTAATTCTAGAAAGAGCTCATTACAACCAATTACCAAGCAATAAAATAAACAATTATAACAAAGCATAAAAGAAACCCTCAAACGTACATCTCAACATTGCAATTGTTACACAAGAAGTAAAGTAGTATTTTCTTGTGTATAAGATAGTTGCAATGATAAAGGGAAAAAGAGGATAGAAATCATTTCAAATTTTGGGTGTTAATAGACAAAGAAATGGTCATGGAAGAAGTAATAACAAAAGAGTTATCACTAGTGAAATACAAACCAAAAGTAATGACAATAATTGAACATTTGAAGAGGTTTGATTTTCAATGCCCTCAATAATTAAATCCGTCAACCGTGACCATTGAGGTTCATGATTACAATGGTCTATTCTTTAACCCCCAAGCGTCCAGAGTTAGTTTAGGATTTAGGAAAAAATGGGGGCTTAATGGCCACCACAACTTGGAAAATTACATCCAGAAAAAGTGATTGTAAGATTTGAAAAAGGACTACCTTCTTTACTGATGGGGATCAACCATGACTGTTTTCACCGTATGAATTGAGAGAAAAGTGAAATAAAGTTTGTGGGCCCATTAACAATATAATGTCGACCGGGTGCTCAGGGGTTAAACTAGAGTCACTTGGTCATGCTTAACTAATATTGTAAGAAAAAGTCCAAATAATTTTAAAACTTTTTTAAACTTTATTGGACAAAAAGATTGCCCAAGCTCATGGATCAAAGTTGTTATTACTCCAATCTACACTAATAATAGGCTTGGTTCCATTAGTTGGGTAGTTGGGTGTCTATAGTAGAATAAAATCTCTATTAGTTGGGTAGTTGGATGTTGCTCCAAGAAGATTAAGTGGCGGTTATGGTTGTCCTTGGAGATGGGGTATACACGGGAATAGGGGGTGGTTGCCTGGAGAAGGAGGCAAAGCGTGTAGGTAGGTATAGTATAGGTAAGCTCATTGGAACGGAAAGGAGAAGAATCTTGAAGAAAGTGATTATGAGGAAGGTCATGCTAATTTTTTTGCAAGGACCTCCTCCTATGATGGCCCTCCGCCAAAACGGCAGGTACAAGGGTCCACTAGTTTTTGAATAATACAATAGATATTGACGCCTTGCTTGATTACCTTTGAGCAATTTTTTTTAAACACCATATTTGTTAAATTGGGAAAAAGAGTACATTTTGGGACTTTTGACTTCAGGATTAAGGTGGTCACCTTAATTTGAGCTCTAGCGTTGTTTTGGGTACACGTGCCCTCACTTGAGAAGAAGAATTTACAAGGGAAAAAATCTTAATAGCTCAGATTGAATCTGATACCTTTGAATCTAGTTTAAGGTAACTTTTTGGGTTTAAGGGGGAGTACAAAATGGCACCTCCATTTTTCCCAATTTAACAAATGTGGCATTTTAAATGGTCTCAAGGTGTGAATCTTATTTTCCATGTTGTAGATTGTTAGCTCATTAGAATTGATGTCCTTTGAATAATTCAAATTATGTGTTGTCATCAAGAAAATACCCTTACAATGCATGTATCAATATATCTTCTAAATTGGTTGTGGTTTGTTAACCCTTAAAGGTTTACGCATCCACTTTTTGGATGTGCCTTGGTCAATCCTGATTGTAACTTTCAAAATGTTGATTTTGGTACGTGGTTCAAACTAGTAAAATGAAGCTTGACAAGTTTTCTTTCTATTCTATTCAATTTTTTTGAAAAATTTTAAAAATTGAAAGAGTTATTTTCATTGAAAGCTCCAAGTATTAGAATCCAAATAACACAATATGGTGTGTTTTTCATTCATATTTTCTACTCTTTAAAAGAATTTTAAATTTAAACTACAAAACTATGTTTCTCATTCTACCATTCATTTATGGTAAAGATTATATATTTTTTAAATATATATTCTAATTGATATGATTTTATTTCCATATTTAGCTTACAAAATCACAATAATTTAAAATTTTCATGAAATTTATCAAAAATTTCAATGTAAATAGAAAAAAATGTGCCTTCTAGCAAAAATATCAAAATTATATAAATCAATTAAATATAAGGATAAACTTGGTTTGATAGTCAAATTTGACTTTAAATTCTTTGTTATGGTTGTTTTGGGCGTAAAAAATAAAATAACCAATCAAAAAAAATCCACACTAGTCTTTAATGCTGCTTGTACCTCTTGAAAAAAGTTCAAGTAATTTGGTTTTTTTTTGCTATTTTAACTTATTTATGTTCATTTTTTGAAAAAAAAAATGACAACAACTACAAATTTTCATGAAACAAATTGAAATTTCTTACAGTGATATATCATTCATATTTTCAAGCAATAAAAATATAAAATTGTTGTTTGAACACACTTTAAAAGAAAAATTTGAACTTAGACATGCAGTTTGACCATTTCAAAATGGATCAAGTCATTTAGGGGTTAATACTTGTTTTACAAATCTTTGCTTACTCTTGCTCAGTTTCATGAAAGTTTGTTTATTAAAAATATAGATTTTCCACTTTCAACTTAGAAAAAAATAAATATTGTCGTCTATCATCAATATAAAGCATTTCAACATTTCCTTGATTGAGGAGTTCTTCATTAAAGTTACCGTGATAACTTTTTACATTGGATAATTGCATGCAAGTGAGCAAGAGATCATCACAAAGAAATCAGTCCTTTTCGAAGTTGTTCACGGTATTAGATGAGGAATTTGTCTACAGCAAAATTGCTTATGTTGTTAAATGTAGAATCTTAATCTACATCACATGTGAGCTCATGAAATGGACATGTTCATTCACTTTTGCTTTTTAAGGTATTTTTAGGGTTATTGGTTTAAAACAGAAGAATTAAATTACAATATTTTGTTTTTACTACACGATATGGCTTTAAATCCACATTTTGACTTCATGTTGTCAACATTAAGTGTCACTAGCATATACAAAGTAAGTTTTTCTTATCATTTATTGTAGTCAACAATGAGTTGATTACATTAGACATACATAAACTCAATCAGACACTTTGGACACACATACGAACAAGCACATAGGCGGTTCAATGTGACAACCATGCCCAATCATTCATGTCTCAAAGGACAAGGAGGCTTTGATTTGACTTTGATGACCGTAGGAAGTTTGTTCCTAACTAGTTTGTTTTGGACATGTTTTTTATATTTGTGGCTACCTTTTTAACTTTCTATCACCGTGAATGCTTTTGCAAAAGAACAATTATTTTATTTGTGTTTTTACTAGAAATCTACTCTAGCTTGTTTGGCCACAAGATTGGTAGTACTCTCTTCCTTGAAGACATGAAAGAGACAAAGGAGATCCTTTAATGATTCAGTTTGTCCATCAGCCTTTTTCTTTAGTAAAAAATACTCTATATGTCTTTGACTCTTGACTTGGAAGGCAAGGCATCGATGGAAGGGACTAGTTTAATGTTTTTGTCATTTTTGCATTTAGGTGCTAACCTAGATTAACATCAGACAAATTGTAATAATAGCAAGCAAATTAGAATCTAAGCCAAAATGCACTACTAGTGAAACAAATAAAACGTATTTATCATTTATGAAGTAGAATTAAAAGAAGATTAGAATAAAAATTTGAAGATCTAATATGGATTTGTCTCACATCATTAAAAGCAATACATAAACTTGATTCAAAGAAATGAACTGAAATTCCAAGAGATACTCTATTGAAACTTAGAATTTTTAGTCTAGTATTTTTGGATATTTTTAAGCAAAATACTTTCACAAGTTGCTTAGATATGCTTCTAAAAGAATTTCCAAAACCTTAAGTTTCTTTTGCAAAATGCTTCTACTGAAGAAGCTCTTCAAAATATTTACATCCATCTCAAGGGTGCTTTTATAGTAGCTTCAACATCTCTATATAGATTTGTCAAAAATTAACTCTAAGTTTCTTTTTCTAATTTTTAATGCATTGGTGACAATGAAGTGGTCCATTTCAAGAATATTTTGTTCTATTAGATTTTTTTTGTTTGCAACTAATAATATTCAAGATTTTTGGCAAAGAAATCTCTGAGACCTAGTTGCACTAACATAAGAGTCTCTAAGAAAAATCATGAAATTTTATTTATTTTCATTGAAAACTATTCATTTTTATTTAAATTATGAAGTTTCTATGAGATGTTTAATAGATTAGCAAATATACATCAACAATTTATTTGTTTTTTTATTTGTAGGAAGTCTAACCAATTTGAATAGAAGGTGAAATAATTATGAAGTATTGCCAAAGAATATATTGAAATTTGAAAAAGATAATGTACTTGGCCATCCACTTATAATCACATCTAGCAATCGTGATATAAATTATTGGATATGAAGACTAACGAAGAATTTGTTAATTACATTAATTGTGATTAACAAATTGGATGATTAATCAATCGTTTGTTCAATCAATATATTGTTAATTTTTGGGAACTTTGGTTTCTGTCTTTAGTGTCTTTTACAATTGTACAAGGGCTACAAAAAAGTGAAAACTTGTGTTGACTAAAAATTTGATTTTCTAATTAGTTTACAAATGTAAATAACGCATTGTCTTCTAATTTTGATTCATTTGACAAACCTTTTGTTCAATGCACCTTATTCTTATCTTCAACTGCATATTTTATATGTCAAACTCTAAACTAAAAAATATCGTGTGTCGTAGGTTATCCCATTGAATTTTCCAATATACATCTAGTGTTTTGTTGTAAATGCTAATTGGTTGATTTCATGGTCATTTTTTTTTAATACTTAGCATTTTGTAACCTAAGTTTACAATCTCTGTGAATTTTTTGTACTCTCAAATCTCCTCAAAATTTCAAAAATAAAATTATTTATTTATAGTAATAAAAAGATGATAGCATCATTTCAAAAATAGGTTTTGAAATGATGATAAATAATAAAATTTGATCCTACTATTATGGAGTCACGATTTTAAGGAATTCAAAATTTCAAGTTTTTTTTCAATTACAAAAACGGTTCTAAAGTGCAATTCACATATGCTCAAAGGTGATCTCTAATATCAAGAATCAACTCTAATTCTCTGATTTAATGAAATAAACAAGAATACATATTTAGACTATCATTCAAACAACCTCAAAGATTTGAAGGAGAGTATTTCAAAAAGACTCTTGAGCAAAAACTATGAAGTCATGACTATAAAATTGTAGGTTGCAGCTTAACCCCTAAAGCATTGAGCACCTTTTTTTTTGGCGACATAGCGTTTTTGGGCAACTCACTACCAATGGAATTTTCATTTTTTTACTTTAAAATTCTCACACATGATGTGTCCAAGGAGTAGCTTTAAGGCTAGACAATTTTCACAACTTCTGACTTCATAGTTCAAAAGTTGTTGCATGATAAGGAGTTTTCTTTGCTAGGAGGGAAGACAAAAAACTTCTTTAAAATTACATTTTTTGAATTTTATTTTTTGAAATAGGTTTAGGTAGATTTATATATACTTGGGAAGCTTTTATTCATTCCATTTTGATCAACAAGATGAAAATTATGAGGAGATTTTGTTTGCCGGTAGTTATGGATTCTTTATTCTAAAATAAACTTTGAAGTCCTTTATTTTACTCAATTTTCAAAATTTCAGAAAAAAAAAAAAAAAAAAATCCAAAAGGTGTATATTGTTTATTACAACATTATAACCATTGGGATTGGGATTTATCATTTCCATAATTAAGTTCTTAACAATTTAGTGGTTTGAATCATTCTTTACTTCTTTTTCCTTATTATTTTTTTTCCATATGTTTTACAATTCCAAATGATTTGAAAATTTTCAAGTGTGTATCCAACTTGCTTTGAAGAACAAATCCAAAAAAATACAATCATTGGAAATTTTTTTGTACAAATATGACATTGTGAAGTGCGGCTGCCTGAATTTTTGCAAAGTCAAAAAACAACTTTTTGTCAGTTCAAACTCAAATATCTAACAATTTACATGGTGAAAACTCTTGAATTTTTATTTTTACAACTTTTGATACTAGTGTAGTACAAGATCTTAATGCTACATTTGTCAAAATAAGTTTTTTTTCTAAAATTTGATATTTGTACTAGAAATGACAGTTTTGGAGTGGTTTTGGTGAAAAATAGAGCTTAGTGCTTTAGGGGTTAATATGCTCCATTTGAGTTGTGGAGACATGAATAATTCAATTCATAAGAATTATTGGAATTTTATTACCTGTTTTTTACAAGATGATTTTTAGTATGCTACCCCTTCAAATATCGATGAAAGTTGGTACACATGTAGCTATCACGATGTCTTTGATGTTTTCTAAGAGCTGCAACTTAAAACTAGGGTACCTTGTATATCAAAGTAGTTTGAAATTATTGAGGAAGGTACAAGAAGACTATTTTTCTTACTGCAAACATCAATGCTTGGCCAAACATGTAGTGTAATGGTTTGAAATATTTTCACACGTGCTTTTATCAATTTAAACAAGATTTTGTGGTTGAATTTTATCTATAACCAATTGCTCTTTAGTTGGCATTAGATATAGAAATGATAGGTTTAAAATGTTCTTGGTACAAATAATCAAGAAATCTTAGGGTTAAAATTTTCAAAACTCAATTTTTGTACTTTTTTAAAACAAAATAAGTTAACTTTGTAGTACTTGGTTCTTCTTATCGCACAACGAGAACCATATGTAGGAAAAAAAAAAAAGCATACTAAATGATAACGATAAGTAAATATTGAACAAAATGAGGATGATTCAGTACTGTGAGGCAATCGTTTACTGGATCCCATCCAGCTCCTTCCAAGAACATCCCTTTCACATAGATTCCTTCTTTGGGTTGCTCTGTGATATCCATCTCGTCTCTGTAGACTGTTGAAAATTCCCAAACCAAGGTGTCAATAGGAATCAAATTGCGCCTAGCTGTTGTCTGTAACACTGCAGTTAAAAAGTCAGCCGGGTATGTAAAACCTGCTAACCAGTAACAGATCGGATATGTCCCATCAACCCAAGATCGAAGCTCTCCGATCCTTAGTACCAAGTCTCTTGCCCAAGAGCCCAATGGTTTCATAGTTGGATAAGCCCTGTCATGTAATACATTGAAAAGTCTCTTTCACATTGAAATAAGCTTTCCTATTACTAAATATCAATGGGCTTTACAGAAATCAGTATAAATTAAAGGGAGAATATCAAAAATAGGCCTGACTATTGGCTGTAGTTTGAAAACAGTCTTGACAATTCAAAAATATCAAAAATAGTCCTCATCAGATATTTTTGTTTTTTCAGTTGATTTCCATTAATTTCCAAACCGGTCTCTCAAGGAACTTTTTTGTTATTTTCTCTATTTTCATTCTATCATACTACTAAAATCACAAGGTCCTTTCTGATATCACATCTTTAATCTTTGTGATGTATGACATAGATACAATTTGAAAGCATACTAATTTTTTTACTTTGCATTCTATGTAACATATGAAAACCCTAGTAAAAATCTAATGATGAATGCGTAGCATAGCAAGCGTCAATTACTAGTAAATATTAAAATTTTAGATTTTCAACCGGTTTTTCAGCCAATGTTTACAAATTGAAAACAAATTTTCTCATTTCAACCAGCTAGCTTTGGACTAGTCGCCAGTTCTTCACGGATCTTGGGCCTCATCATATATCAAAGTAGGCCTTGCCATTGAGGTGACCAAAATTTTGTGCATGTTTATTTATGGGTATTGATATGAGCATGCCCAGGGTTTGGTATATGCACACTAGGGGAGGGATAAATTTCAAAAAGTCAAATTTGGGAAAATTTGAATTCACATTTGGATTTGGAGACCTTGGTTTAGTCTAGAACTACAAAGGAAGTAATAATATAAAACTTTTGCAAAAAAAGTGAACTTCCTTTGCAAACAAGGGTAAAAGTAATAATTTAGCCCCATGCTAACTTTTTCCACAGAAGTTGTTTAATTGTTACTTCCTTTGCAATTCTAGACAAAATCAAGGTCTCCAGATCCAAATATGAATTCAAAATTTTCCAAATTTGGCTTTTGAAATTTACCCCTCCCCTAGTGTACATATATCAAATCCCGGGCATGCTCATACCAATTCCCATAAATAAACATGCACAAAATTTTGGTCATCTTAGTGGCAAGGCCTACTTTGATATATGATGAGGCCCAAGATCCAGGAAGAACTGGCTACTAGTTCAAAGCTAGCTAGTTGAAATGAGGAAAAACTGTTTTTAATTTGAAAACATTGGTTGAAACTCGGTTGAAATTCTAAAATTTTAATATTTAAAGTATGAAAATAGAGAAAATAATAGAAAAGTTCTTTGAAAAACTAGTTTGAAGATTAAAGAAAATCAATTGAAAAAACAAAAAAAATTATGAAGCCTATTTTCGATATTTTTGAATTGTCAAGACTGCTTTTGAAATACGGCCAGTTGTCAGGCCTATCTTTTATTTTTTCCCTAAATTAAATTTCATATTAAATAAAGCAAGATACCGTATATATATTATGAAGGTGAGGGACTCACTTGACCCAAACTGAGGGTACTTGGGCAACAGCAAATGAGGAAAATATAACTTGGAGGTCAATAGACATAGTGATCAGCCCTTGGATCCCTTTGGATAACATTGAACATTGCTCCATAATGCTACGTAATAGAATATTGTATCTTTCTATTTCTTGGAACAACACTGTGTGCATAGCAGACGGATCAAATGCCTTGGATTTCATTACTTCGTTTAATGCAAAAGGTTCTGGACACTGCATTCAAGGGGTTGAGTTGTCAACATATATTTAAAACAATATACGTATGTATAATCTCTTCCATACACAAACAATGGTCTCAAAAGCAAACAGCATGTCCATTTCAAAAAAAAAAAAAAATCACAACATGAAGTTTTTCAAACAATGGTTCGTACAACAAACTCTAGCCCTTTGAAACTAAACAAGTATAAATCAAAACCAAAATTGTTGATTTACAATATGTAGTGAATGACTCCTACTGACAAATATATTTGGCTTAACCCTTGAGCTCCCAGAGTTATTTTAAGATTTAGGAAAAAATGGGGGATTTTATGGCCACCACAGCTTGGAAAATTACATTCAGAAAAAGTGATTGTAGGATTTGAAAAAGGACTACCTTTTGTGCTAATGGGGACCAGTCATGACTGTTTTCACCATACAAATTAAGAGAAAAATGAAATAAAGTTGTAAATCCCAACGACATAATCTTGTCGCTAGGACGCTTAAGGGTTCAGCAGTATAATATAATAGTATGATTAAGTATGTTATGTTTGTAAATTATCAGTCATTTCTTTCAATCATACATTTCATAATTTAAAAACTACATTTGAAATTGTTTCCTTCGCATCATGTTTGATGAAAAAGTACACCGGTACTATAATTTGTGAGAAGTAATTATTTGATGTGTAATAACAGTACCAGCTAAGAAGAACAATTTCATGAGAAATTCATATTTTTTTAGCCGTATCCGAAGTTAAAATCTTAATACGTTTATGCCAGTTGTGCTTCATTATAGTACTTTCTATAAGAGCATCTCTACTGCTTGGTCAGTGGAATGACCAGTGGAATGACACGTCATATGATTCAGCTTGGCCTTTTCATGGAGAATCGGCTTGTTATATAATTCTTGTATTCACTGGATTGAGTTTAAGATGGATTGAGTTTAAGATGATGTGTTACAAGATTTGGAATTAAAAACTATGTCAAAAATAGTTGCAATTTATGAATGCTCTAGGCATCTTTGCCACGACAGCATGGGCAAGTCAGTAGTTTAGACTTTAGAGAACTCACGGCAAATAAATTGGGGCCTCACCAACCATCAAGACAATAAATAAAAGTGTCGGAGCCACAATTCAAGCACACTACAAATGAAAACTACCACGGTAGCTGAGAGTACCCAGAGCCTTCTTTGACGTAGCTGGGCAAAAATTTGCCATCATTGTGTCAACACTCGACACTCTAAAATCAAAAAAATCCTAAGGCCATGGTAAATGACAAGCCAGAACCAACCGGTGGAGATGCTCTAAACAATCTCAAATACTAAGGTAATAATTTTTGATTGAATAGGTTTGTTCAGTTGTACTTATCCAAAAGGGGAAATTACAAAATGAGTAACAAAAACAAAAGAAATTACAGTTTGGGTAATGATTTGAAAGTAATTACAATTTGGGTAATAAAATTTGATAACCTCAATGGATTTTGCAATTGCTAAGGGCGCAAGTTGTTGAAGCCGGCATCGACGCAATTGCCAACTTGTCAAGTGGTCATGATCCTTGTTCTCTTAGTCGCAATCATTTGTGACCCTTGCTTGCACCTAGCAACCAATGTTTGCCAAACAATTGTAGATTGCATACTATCAAGGAATGATCACTTAACTTTTGCTCAGAGGTACCACTTCATAACTTCAATCTCACACGCTCAGCGGTGCAACGTCCAAGTGATATTCAACTGCTACTCATGAATCAATTTGTGTTGGGAGACGATGCATGATGCACGTCCATGAGTGAGATGCGACTGGTGAGCGTGTGAGGTTGAAGTTATGTGAGTTGATAATTGCGTCGATGTTGGCTTCAAAGGCTTGTGCCCTTAGCAATTGCAAAATCCATTGAGGTTATTAGATTTTGTTACCCAAATTGTAATTAGTTTCAAATTGTTACCCAAACTGTAATTTCTTTTGTTTTTGTTACTCATTTTATAATTTTCCCTCTCCAAAACATTGAGAAGATTGACAATCTTTGATACTTGAATCTTGAAGGACCAAACATCTCATTATGAATTACAATTATGTTTGGGACAAACCTTCAACCCCTCACCACCCAAGGGGACCAAAACTATCCACCTTGCATTTTAACCCCTAAAGGACCAACTGTCCCCTCTAAGGACAAATGGATTTTGAGCATGTACCTATAGCTAATCTACTTTTTGTGATTTTTTGAAACTTTCCTTGAAGGTGTGAAATTCAAAGATTTATGTGGGCACCTAATTTTTTCTTCATTCCAACATTTATTGAAGAAGTTATGCATGACTTTCTGAAAAAGGGAGAGGGCGGGCAGACAAAAATAATAATCAAAATTGAATTTTTTTAAACAAAAATCTGAATTAGTTTTTTAGATTTATACAAATGTAAAAATCTTTGAATCATCCAATTTTGATTGATGAGGTGAAAGTTACGAGAAGTTTTAGTTTGCGGGTACGTATGGGACTCCCAAACCTCCATTCTTTTTACCTCTTGTAAAATTTGTTGCTTTCCTTTTTTGAGCTCTTTGTGTTTTTTTTTTTTTTTTACTTTTTTTTTCTCCAAGTTGTAGTAGACTAAGATTCCTTAGTTTCTATCATTTGGATCAAAGTAATTCAAATTTCTCAATTTTACATAAATCCTCCAAATTTGCCTAGCATATGTGCAAATTTCATGGCCTTATGGTATTGCAAGATATTATAAAGTATGATCCAGACCTCCAATTCATTTGAAAATTCTCCAACGCATACCTAACATGGTCTTCTACATGGAAAAAATAAACCTCAACTTTGCATAGAGCAATGTTTTTGATATAGGAGCCATCAAAGGCTTCTGGAATTTTTGGGCAGCACAGAAAAAAACTTTTTTTTTCACTTCAAATGTCAATATCTCACTCCTCTACATCTAGAATGAACTGAAATTTTTCCCACGGGTACCTCCCATAGTCTAGGGCAAGATTTTACGGTTGAATTTTCAAAACAACTTTTTTTCCTACCTTTCTACTCATTCTCCCAAAAGTGGAAATTTTCATTGATTTTCAAAGAAAAAAGGGCTTGGCCCTTTAGCGGTTGATTTGGATTTTTTTTTTTTACTTTTCTTGAAGATTAATTTTAGTTGTTATTTTTAAATTATTCTTATTGAAGTCTTTTCTTAGTATCAAAAAACCAATTTTGAAAATGAAAGACTATGATTTATCTATTCAAGATTTTGTGCAAGGGTGTCCATTGCAAATCTTCACTTTCTAGTGTTGAGAGCGCTTGGAAATGAGCCTCAAGTATACTAGAACTTGGAGAAACAATCACATTAAAAACTTAATTTAAAAAGTTGTAGAGTAGATTTTAAGAAGCCGTAAATTGATTAGGGTTACTCATGTTGTTCTTTACACACATATTCTTTTTGATATCCTCAATTTTAAATTTGAGATGTAAAAAGAGGATTGAAAGACTTCAAATCACTTTCACATTTTTAATACCCACATGATCAAATCTTATAATCTTTCAATCCATTAGTAATATTGTTGTGTTTTCTTTTCCTATGTGATCTCTAACAAATCTAGTTTGAATTTGTACGGTTACAATTTAAAAAAATTGATGCAACTTATCAAAATGTTACCATTTTGTCCATCCAAGAGCAGATTCTAAGATACTCGGAAACGTCTATGGGCGGTGAGGGGTTAAAAGCTAAAGATTCAAATTTTTGTTTTTATGTGTATGTTTGTGGTAACGCTTTTCTAATGTCTGCTGTTGAATTAGAAAATTGTGTTATCCTATTTTATATGACACAAACAAAGAGAAAAGAAAATGAAATCCAATAAATCTTTAGAGCAAATATTATATGAACTGAAGGCTTTTATTGTGGGTGAGTAACATTTGAAGCATATTTCAAATAAAAATAAATCATATTTGTGTAATTTTTAGTTTCAAAAATGTTCATTTCGAGTAAAAATATGTCATTGATAAACTTTCAAAGTTCTAGGGAGATTCACCTGCACTAAAAGATCTTGACAAATACTCAAGACAAGGTCTTCGACGCTGCTGCTAGCACCGCCGCCACCACCGCCTCCTTGAAGGCCAGCAATAGTGCGAAGCAGTAAGCGGCTGTCAGAAAGTTGGAAAGCAATGTCGGCATTGGCGTGTTGGCCAAAGGCTTCGGGACGATCCGTGACTGGGAATGACTTGATGAACTCTCGGTGGGTTTGCAAGGTGCCATCATCAGGCACGTGGTACACCGACAATGATGACAGCTCAAAATTTGACAATGCCAAAATGGGTGGACAATAAAATTGGTTCAAGTATGCTGCTAACACTCGACGATCAATTTCATCCGTCACTCTGCCGCCGTAATTTGCTTCCGAGATGAGAAACTTCAAGGCATCGAATGGTGTTTCCGCGTATTCATCCAAATATGTTATCAGCAAATCATTGGACACCTACATGTCAATAATGAAGGATCATTTCGATCAATTTTTTATTATTAGGAGTTTGATTGTTACAAACAAATAATGTATCAGCATTAATTCATTTCTATAGGACTCAATTACACAAAAATTTTAGTAGTAATAGAGTGAACTATTGAGGACCTCTCATCTGTAGAAACCAATAAGACAACGACTCTACCAAGGCTCTTTTACACCATGGCCCATTGCTGATTTTTGTGGATCATTAGTTTTTTTTAAACATAAATGGAATTTTTACAAGATGTTTGTTTATGCTTAAAAACTAATAACTACACAACACACAAGGCACTTCATGAAGATCTCTAAATAAGGTAGGAGCACCCCTCACGTTAGTGACTCCATCCCTAATACCTATTTGTGTCAGTGATATCAAAAATTGACAATTAAAAAAATATTGGTTATGGGTGACAAAGTGATGGTTATGGGTGATAAAATGATGATTTTAGGTGACAAAGTGATGGTTATGGGTGACAAAATGATGGTTTTAGGTGACGAAGTGATGGTTTTAGGTGACAAAGTGGTGGTTTGGGATGACAAAGTGGTGATTTTGGGCGACAAAGTGATGGTTTGGGGTGATTGGCATGACAATTTTAAGTGCCCCATCTCACTATCTAAAAACTCCTCAAGTTAGTATTATGAGCATATGAGTACACTAAAGACATCTCCTACACACAACTATACATTTTCAAGAGTTTAGGACTTTGAAAAATCTTAGTTGACAAATGCTTGCAATTAAAATACTCAAATTAATACCAGTATTTTTTATTTCCTCTTCCTAGCTTAACACTTAAAAAAAACTCAGCAACTAATTTTCCTACCCAAAACCCCCAAAACCCTTAGTTTCATGCTTATGGGTGCTCCTACCTTAATGGCAAGTCAAACTGAGTAGATGTTATTTAGAAATATGTATTTGTCTCCTCAAGTTCGTAATTTTTAGTGAAGATATCGAGATATGAAACATGAAATCATGGACTGCAAGGACTGCTCTAAAAATTATTTACAATGTGATACGTGCATACATTCCAAATCAAACCTTCCAATTAATTTTTTAATAATTGAGTCAAGTTTTAATATATAGTGATTTTTTTAATTTATGAATACAAAAATCGTTGTCAATATCTAAGATTCTTAATATCATAGATATTTCTATTGTTTCTTACAAGCTGAACATTATTTAAAACCTCAACACCCTACGTTTCCTTGTCATGGGGTTAAATATGAAAGACATGTTTTGAAATCAGTCCTTTTACGTGATCTATGTTTGTATAAAAAGTAATGTAGAGTTTACTATTGTAATTTATGATGAAAATTACATAGTTTCTCACAATTCTAGAAATTCCAAAACAACTCTTATGTACAAAATTTTATTAGCTTACAAAGTAGGATTTAATAAGATTCATGAAACTATTAATTATAACAAAAATTGTACCTAGTGAACAATCTACTGTATCTATAATTCATGTTAAAACCTATTTATGTTACTTCAGGTTTGTATTCTTAGGTTGTAGAATGTAACAGCTTGACTTGAAACATCGAAAAAAATTCTATACACTAAATGATAATGGTAGGACCAAGCATAACTTCAAATCAATAAACATTATTGATTGCAAAGAAGCCATTTAGAAGCTAACAACCTTATCAAAATTTTAAAATAAATTTGTTCAAATGTTTTTCTTATAATAAACAAATGGGAATTGATATGTGTACCACACCTTTTCAATTACTGTATCACACCTCAAAGTAAATTTTAGATTTCTATCATCAAAAAGCTAAATTTGAGAATTTGGAATTCAAATTTGGACTTAGAGACCATGATTTAGTTTAAACCATAAAAAAAGTTACAATTCAACAACACCCAATAAGAAAGTTTAGTTAGAGAGAAAAGTGTTACTTTTACTTTTGTTTGTAAAAAAAGATAAGCGTTTTCATTGGGTGTTGTTGAATTGCAACTTTTGTGGTTATAGACTAAATCATGGTCTCTACTTAGTCCAAATCTCAATTCCGAATTCTCAAATTCAGCTTTTTGATGATAAAAATCTAAAATTTACTTTGGGGGTGTGGTACAGTAATTGAAAGGGCGTGGTACAATAATTGAAAGGGCGTGGTACAATAATTGAAAGGGCGTGGTACAATAATTGAAAGGGCGTGGTACAATAATTGAAAGGGCGTGGTACAATAATTGAAAGGGTGTGATACACATATCAATTCCCTAAACAAATATGAGTATTTACTGATTAAAAGAGATATTCATCATCATTCTTTAATCCAACTTTGATAATTAGTATTACACAATACACACCATTTTATTTCTTTTCACATTTAAGACATTTTTTATTTATTGTTATAGTATCAATAATACAAGTAACCCATTTGAGTTTTGCAACTATGATGTATCAATAATTATTAATAATACATGTGTTTTACAAAATTTATGGATAGTAATGAAAAATAACGTCTTGAATATATTGTAAGCCAATATGTTTTTAAACCTCAAAGTCCGTATCATTAAAATCATAAGGAATGTTTAAACCAAGAGTTCCAAATTTTCGGCGTTCAAGAAGCACACTATGAAAATAAGCTAGTGCAAAGTGTAACTTCTGATATTTTTCTTGGGCTTTGCACTTGTAAAAACTTTCTTCTGTTGTTGAAGCATAGAGACGCATCATATTTGCTCTTAAACCCTAATAAATCAATTTGCAAAACAAATACAAGCATAATACTGGTTATTACGGACTTAAATTAGATTTTAATATTTTCAATCTACTAGTTTGATTTGGCTTTATTAATTTAATATCATACTCTCAATTTATATTATAATGATGTGATGAATTCAAAGTATACAATTTAAGACACAGAGGTTGACCATTGATTTTTTGTAATTGCTTTAAAACGTAAATCTTGGTTATCTTTCAAGTAAGTAAATGTTTACGAAGTAATTATGAAAATTTAAGTACTTCATTTCACGGTTTTTATAATTCTGTTTCAATTACAAACTACACAACAAATTTATCACATAAACGAATTGATTATATTTAAAAGACTGTTTTTGGTCAACAAAATTACTGTATCTTGAACACATTGATATTATATAAAATCAATATATATTAATTTATAGGTATCCAAATTTAATATGCATTTGCGTGTTATTCATTATTGTAATACCTTAGGAGGTTCAGCAGTCATTTTCACACTTCTTTGCAAAATTCCTATTGGAAATTTATCATTTGGAACGCTTGAAAGCCACAACCGAAATTCAGGACTTGGATGACTTTTTTCTAGTGCTTGGATGATCTTTTCTAATTTCGGAAGCCAACTTGTCATGAGTTGGCAATTTGCTAGAAATACCCATCCTCCAATTTTTGCCTAGATTCAAGCATTCAATGTAATTTCAACAAAAGCACATTTAAATGAGATAATTTGTTTATGAATTACATTAGAAATAGTTTTAAATGTTTTACTGTATTTCCCCTTTAAGTGTATATTTAAAACATAAGATTGTTGAGAGGAAATTCAAACAAAGTAAAAGTAACCATTCCAATCATGTTGAATAAAAAAATTATTTCACAAAAAAACTCAAACTACATTTATTGCATTATTCACGATAACATCTTCAAATTGAAAAACAAATGGTTTGTTGTAATATTTTAGCGCCAACAACAATCTCACATTGATACATATAATTACACTACTAGTATAACATGTGTGTCCTATGGACATACTTTGGAATGTAATCCATTAAATGCTTAAACCTGTCTCCCAAGGCCTTTTGATGACAGATGTATGAATAAGTAAATGAGTCTCACCACAATATATTTTGAATGTTTGACAATAGTCATAGGCACCCATCAGTCCGATGGGAGGCAAAATCATTTCAAGCCCAATTACGCAAATCATTTCCCCCGCAAGAAAATAATTCTTATTTTCAATTTGCGCTTAACAATTTCAAACTTTACCCATGCAATAAGATATTTGTCCTTGTTTAACCCCTAAAGCCTTGGGATCTTTATTTTGTCAAAAGATACTCAAAACTACAATTTCTATTGCAAAGAGTAAAAAAGTTTGAAAATTGGTTTTTTTGCATATAGGATCTTGTACTAGACTAGTATAAGAATGTGGGAAAAAAAATTCCAAAAATTTGATTGTACAAATTGCAAGGTATTTGCGTTTTAAAGTATAAAAATCAAACATTTTTGCACCTTGCATGACTAGATTAGTTGACTTTGAACTTTTTTAACTTCAAATTTTTGCACCACAAAGTTTTGGGGTTTATTTCTTTATGGTGGAAAATTGAGTTTACAATATGTGGAAAAAAATCAAAACAAAAAGTACTTAATTTGCATTCTTAAAAAAAACATTAGGTGGAAGAAGGTATGAGATTGAACAAAAAACTAGATCGTTGATAACCTTGCGATGGAATTGAAACGCAAGTCCCAATGGTGAGATTGTTCTAGAAAGCAAACTTCACCCTCTCCAACAATTAGTTGTGAAAAAATGTTAAATTTGCATTAAAATTTGAAGTTTATAAGTTATTTTTTCAAGAAGATACTTGAATTGCCCAAAAAACAAGATTGTCCATAACTTTCTCATAAGTAGTCCAAATGGAATGAATCAAGGCTTCAAATGTAGACAAAACAATAACCTATGAGAAGAAAATTTCTTAAGTAGAAATTCTTAAAAAAAATTTGCTGCCCAATCTCCATATATTTATGTTTATCTAGGCATAACGTTTGCTTTTGGGCATAAATGGGAATAAAATTGATATTCCCCAAAAGCTAATGTGTTTTCTGTTTTTAAAAAAAGTTTCAAATAATTAAGACAAAAATTGAGGCTGTAGGTACTTGCCCAAGATCTCATTTGTCCCCAAAGGGGACACTAAGGAATTTAGGGGTTAACCCTTGAATAGCCCTTGGGCCATGGGTCTACAGGAGTGTAACTATACGCTGGCAATACAACAAGTTGCTAAATTGCAAAAACCTCTCTCTTTCCCGTACATAAATCCTAGCCAAACATTGCCTCGTTTCCAAAGCTAGTCCCACCCAACACACGAGTACCCTAGAATATGGAATTGTACATGTACATGCCTACGGCTAGAAAAGGCCTTAGGCTGTTCACGGGTTAACAAACATTCCCTTGCATTAAAGCATTTTATGTTTTATACCCATAGAGATTTTTATCCACACAATAAAAGAAACATCATTGTTTTCTTAGGCATAAAAATATTACTTATTTTATACCTACACAAATTTTTTACCCACATAGTAATCATACACTCAAATTTGTTTTATATATATATATATATATATATATATATATATATATATATATATTCCAAGCAAAGTTTTTACACACGCTATTTTTTACTCGTGCAATTTTTTATACATGGAGCAAATTTTTCCATATGCAAGTTTTTTTACCTATAAGTTTCCATTATGGTGCAACTAAAACAAACCAACAAACAACCTAATTAATTACATATATGCATAAGAATATTATTTATTTTTTACCTACACAAATATTTGACCCAAATCATTCACGCTATTTTTTTATATTTTTAGTTTTTTACCCACACATTTTTTTACACGTGCAGCTGGGTTTGCATACGCAAGTTTTTTTACCCTCAACTAATGGCGACCTAACAGGTTAATCTATTATATTATATATGTATATAGTACTTATGCATTCAAATTTTATCCAATTAGCTAATGGACTTTGTGTTGCGAAAACAAGAAAGGTTCAGTGAGGTCCTTTCCAAATATAATAAATGAAAATCATTATAAGAGCCCGGCTCATACATTGTATCATATATAACTGATTGTCATATTTTTTTTCTGTATGTTTTTATATTGTATGTGCATTTGTTTGGGTTGCCTTTCTTTAATGCTAATTCCTTTCAAAGAAGAAAAAAATGTACACTGATTGAAAATCAAATGAAACGATATTGATGTACAAAATCACATTAACATGCTCTACTATGGTTTAAATAATCTTCTTGTTCAAACTTCTTAATTCCGAAATTGGCTATTATAGACACTATTTTAAACCTTATACATTGAAATGTCAAATGTGATTTATAAAATTTATATATTAGGTTTTGGTTTTCAAGGTTTAATTTTATTTATTTGGATAGTCTTAACCCCTGAGTGCTCGGAGTTGTTTTAGGGTTTAGGAGAAAATGAGGATTTAATGGTCACCAGAGTTTGGAAAATTACATTTAGAAAAGGTGACTGTAGGATTTGAAAAAGGACTACCTTTTTTTTTTGCTGATGGGGACTAGCCACAATCCTTTTCACCGTATAAATCAAGAGAAAAAATGAGATCAAGTTGTGGTTCCCAATGACAAAATCTTGTCACTAAGGCGCTTAAGGGTTAACCCCTAAAGGTCCAAGTAGTGCTTTTTGGCAACATAGCAATTTTGGGCAGCTCACTACATATGGGATTTTCATTCATTTTCTTTTTTTGAAATTTTCACACATGATATGCCCAAGGAGTAGCTTTAAGGTCCAACAATTTTCAGAACTTTTGACTACATGGTTTAGAAGTTATTGCATGATATGTTGTTTTCTTTATTCGGCGGACAATCCGGGCAAATCAAAAAAGTTCTTTGGAAACTACATTTTTTGAGTTTTTTATTTTTTATTTTTTATTTTTTTATAAACAAGTTTTTTAGATTTATATGTATATGGGAGAAGCTTTTAATCATTCAATTTGATTTTATGAGGTGAAAGTTACAAGAAGTTTTAGTTTGTAGGTAGATATGGAGTCTCTCTAAAACCACACCTACCTACAAACTAAAACTTCTTGTAACTTTCACCTCATAAATCAAATTGAATGATTCAAAGCTTCTCACATATACATATAAATCTAAAAAACCAATTTCAAAAAAAAAAACTCAAAAGTTGTAGTTTCCAAAAAATTATTTTGATCTCCCTGGACTGCCAGCCAAACAAAGAAAACAACATATCATGCAATAAATTCTAAACCATGTAGTCAAAAGTTATGAAAATTGTTGGAACTTAAAACTACTTCTTGGGCACATCATGTGTGAAAATTTCAAAAAAATAAAAATAAAAACCCCATTTGTAGTGAGTTGCCCAAAATTGCTATGTTGCCAAAAAAAAAACACTACTTGGACCTTGAGGGGTCATTTATGAGGAAATTTTTAAAAAAATATAACGCATCCATGAAAATTTTATATTAGTATGTATTATGGAATAAGCTTGCAACTGTATGGTTGTATATTTAGTTTGCTTCATTGATTTTGACAAGCTAAACAAAAACAAAATTATTGTTTCAACAAAATTAATTGACGATTATATCAGATAAATTAGACTTTGATCTTTCTAAACAAACTTTATTCAAATTGGAAGGGGTATGAGAATTAGACTCAGATAATGTATTGAATGGATAAATTACATCATTTTTAGCACTGGTTATGTGACAGTTCACAAGTAAGGTAGTACGCTTAAAAACCGCCCATCTAAGGGCTCATCCCTCTTTTTCATGGTCTTCCGTGGATGGAAGGATTTTTAGTTCATTTTTCAGACAAAGAGAAATAGATGCTAAATGTAACACAAGTTGTTTCATATTTTTTGAAGCATTTTTGAGTTACTTATGAATTCTCAAAGTGCATGTGTCATAGGTTCCTATTATTAACTTTAGACCTTCCAAGAACCGTTCACTTGCAAGTTGTGAAGAGATTTAAGGAAGCAAGGAGAATGATTGGCTCTTGCAATTAAAAACAAATTTTCTTTCATACATTCAATGAGTTGTAAGAGCCTAATGTAAGAACCACCAGTGCACCATTTCACAACAAACTACTGGATAGTTCAAAATGAGCGAACGGTTTTTGAGTGTACTACCTTATTAGCCAATGTGCCTCAAAATATGTATAAATTCCATCTATAACAATCCGAGCCAACCTTGATAGATTTTATGTTTTATATATCAAATGGCAGATTGTTTCATCACCATACAATAACTGCACACTGTTTGTAGAAAAGAAATACTATATTCATACTTATATTTAACTATGCTAGAGTTGACAAAACTAAACCATTTATTTGGTTTTTGAATGAACTATTGTTTTGGTTGTGACTCTTATCCTTGCAATGATGCCTTTACATAAAATCCGACTCGAGCCCCAAACATTTTCACAACTTTGTTGTATGCTTTTTGTATAAATTTCAAAAACTAAAAAAACTGGACATAACTGCAAAGGATTTGATAACTCTAATGACAGAAAGCAAATTCAACATGTTTTTTATTATTGGTTTGAAAAGTAATTGTAATCTTTAAAGATTTAACTTGTGAAATGAAATGCAAGCATTCTGTTTGAAGCCTGAAAAAGCTATATAGAGTTTTTTTAATTAAAAAAATGTTGATCCATGTGGAATTTTTTGTTAAATATTCTGTAACAATTTTGAGATGCGTATTACTGAAAATTCACTCTTGTTGAATCTGATACACAACTCAAATATGAAACAGCATTGAGATGTTATTTTAGCAGGATTTACTTCCAAAAGAGGCTCTGGTTATTTTTGAATTCTGAGTAAGCTTTCTGAGCAAAGCTACTACAAGTCTTTATATTTGAAAGCATATGTAGGAGTTGGAAGATTGTGAGAATAATACATATAAGACATTGAATTCACCTTTTGTTCATTTGAAGTTCCAATTTGTAAGTGCGTTCTCTAAATATTTAATTCATCTTCTATAATTTACAAATTCTAATTTCTTTACTTGAATAATATTTTAATTTCCTTATTATATGCAATTGTGAATCGTTTTTTACCTTTGCTCTTGTACATTATCTAATAATTTATCACTAGTTCAATTGATTTTGTTTTTTGTGAATCTTTTTATCTTTTATTTGATAGGAGGTCCATTTTGTTGTGCAATGACAACCCTTGTTACACCTTTTTGAGATTATTGTTTTCTAGGGAATAGATTGTTATTGGTTTTGAGCAAATTGTTCTTCTTCATTGAACAATAATTAAGAAGCTGTCAACTATCATCTTTAAAATTTGTGTTTTTTTGTTTGCAAAAAGTTGTTCTCTATTAAAAGTAGGTAATTTTTGAAGTGGCTATATTGTTCTAGAATAGTAAACAAAGCTCTTTTAAATTAGTGTTAATTTATAATTGGACTCATTTTGAGCTTGCTAATATTTAGAAGTAGTTCCAAACTTTCAAGATGGATGAAGGCTTTTGTATAATTTTAGAAAAGAAGTTAAATATGAGTACTATTTTAGAAGCCATTGAAGCTTTGATGGTATGAGTTAAAAGGTAAAACATAATATTCTACATAAATAAACCAAAATGAGGGAATCGACAGACAACAATTGTTACAATACACAACACTGCAAAATTTGGCATATTGGAGATAAGTACTATTTTTTATGCAAATGAATGTTCAAATGTCCAAATATTGGTGTAAAAATGTTGAACAATCAAAAAACAATTCATCCGTACTTTTAAAGCATTTCATGGTACAAGCCCAAAATCTTAAGAACTTGCCAATCGATTTTAACTTCTTGACCTCTCCCACCCTCAACATTGTCAAATGCATGAATTGTGGTCAGTTGGAATTTTAATGGCTTGAGTTTGCTAATAACATTTCAATATTGAGGTTTTTATTTTCTCTTCTCTCTAAAAAAAAGTTTAAAAAATATTTAGGTATTACTGGCTAATTTGAGAAAATTGTAGAAGAGAAAATCTATAACAAATTCATCGAATATAAGATAAATAAAAGTTGTTGTCAAGGAGTTCAAACCAAAATTAAAGTTTAGGCAATATAGGTTTATAAAGAACGGCGTTAAACTGATTTAACATTAGGTTTTTTTTTTAAACATCAGAAAGATGAGCTACAACTCCAAAAGATGTGTGATCAAAATTGATAATTTCCTTCACTTTGCATCTTACTTATAGTTAAAACTAGGAAAATTTATCAGTAGCTTTTGTTTGCTTACAAAGTTTTAAATAGCTTTTATTCTTTTTGCAAACAATTTCTATTCTAAAAGCTAAAAAATGTATGAGAGTTATTTTTTAAAAGACTATTCCATACTTTTTAAAATTAATGAAATTAGACTCTATATTTTACGATTTTACATATTTGTAACATAATATTTTCTTCTAGTAACAAATTCCAGACAAGCACAAGTATTTGGTGCTTCACATTTTCAAGTTACCCAGAAGGCATGAAAGAAACTTACAGCAAAGGTTTTTCCTAAATTACTTGGAAAAAATCTAGTTACTTCTTTTTAGTCAATGTCGATACCAAAACTCTCCTTTAACCCCTAAATGCCCAAGGTCTTTATGAGTTTCTTGGAATTTTCATGAAACTAAACAATCAACCATCCTTTCCATAAATTTCAACATGCTTTTTTCAATTGTAACCATACAAATTTAAACTAAATATGTTAGAGGTTGCATGGAAAAAGAAAACATGGCAATATCAATTATAGTTTGAAAGATCATAATGTTTGAACATGAGGGTGTTCAAACTGCAAAAGTGACTTGAAGTCTTCCAACCCTCATTTCACATGTCAAATCTAAAAATTTGGTCACCAAAAAAATATGAGATTTAAGGTCAGTCTACGTTTAACTTTAATCAATTTACGGCTTTCAAAATCTACTTCTACCACATTGTTTTTAAATGAATTTCCAATGTGGATTTTTCTCCAAGCTCTAGTGTATTTGAGGCTCATTTTCAAGATTTTCCAACACTAGAAAGCTCAAGATTGTAGTGGACATCCTTGTATGATTAGAAAAATCATCAACATTCATTTTTAAAATCAAACGTTTGATGTTGAAAATAGCCTTCAAATAAAACTAGTCATGGACCTTTTTTACTAAAAATATTGATTTGATAGGGTTTTATTCATCTTCAAAGTTTTGTAAACACCCAAATTGGGTGCCTTGGGCATTTAGGAGTTAAGCAAAGAAAATAAAATAATAAATTTTGTTGAGCCCTTCAATTAAAAAAAAAAAAAAAAAAAAAAAAAAAAAAAACCTTTTATTTTTTAATTTTGACATTTCTAATTTGCAATAAAATTACCAAGATTTAAATGTCATTTTAGAGGTCTTCATACTAAACATTTCACAAGATTTTCTCATATTTCAGTTGGTCTGTTTTTTTTTAAAGATGACTTCCAAGAGTCATGTATTGAATTGATTGACCAACTACTTGTAATATAGAAAGTTCATATAGAGAATCTAATTTAGATTATAGCTTTTAAAATCCCAAAATTGCTCTCAAACATATTGGGGGTTTAAGATGCAAAGGCTATTTGAAAAGTAGATGCCAAAGAAGAATTTTAATGCTTAGATTAACGATTGTATGTCCTTGCCAATTTTTGATGACTCTATCCTCTTAATGTAAAACAATTGTGAGACTTCAATAAAAAATGACAACGCCTTATTATTGAACAACTTGCGTTTATTGATGTTACAATCACATCAAAATAGTAATAATAATCTCCAATTCACTTTTTTTTTTTGTAGCAAATTGAACAATTCACAAACCTACTTTTAAGTTTATTTTTACGGCTGTTCTTGTTAATGCAAGAGATAGTGGTTGGGTTTTTCCAAAAGTTATTGATTTGTTTGTAAAATCCCAAAAGATAGACTTGAAAGCTCAAACATATTTTTTGTGAATGCTGGTGAATCTAACTGATATGCAACTAGATTTTGAGAAAGTTAAACAATAATGATTTCAACCTTTTACAATAGATTTTTTCTCACAACCAAGTAATTTTGATATGGAAGTAAAGTAGTAGTAGTTTGTCATAAATTTAGTGCAAAAATTATTATTTTTTATTCCATTTGCAAGATGCTATGCAAGTGCCATGATCTAATTGTATTGAAAACTCAAATGCAATTAAATTTTCAACTTAACCTAAGACCACACACATTTTCACAAATGCTATGGAAAATTTGGTTGGTGAAAACAATCAAGAATTGGCTTTAAGTGTAGGATGACAAATTTTGAAAATGAAATCATAGCACAATTTCAATAAACCTTCAAATACTATAATTATACTACTACTACCATATAGAGAAATAATACAAACATATTTCTTAAGCAATTTGATTTCTTTTAAGACAACACAATTGAAATGTGACACTCTTTTTGGATGTTTAATGTATAATGCTGTTGCTTTGATCCATCTCTGACCAAATATAGATATGTATTTTGAGGCCATGTTGTATAATCACCATTACTTATCAACTCATATATCCAATTTCATTGTTGATTTTTTGGTTGGATACAAAATTCTTGTGACCACAAGTGTTCTTCAAGAACAATTTCCAAATTGTTGAGATGGGGTCCTGAAGCACAAGGAGATTTTACTCGTTGGTGTCAATTAGGAGGTTTATGGACTTTCGTTGCTCTTCATGGTTCTTTTGCTTTAATAGGCTTTATGTTGCGCTAATTTGAGTTAGCTAGATCTGTACAACTACGCCCTTATAATGCAATTGCTTTTTCTGGTCCAATTGCTGTTTTTGTTTCTGTATTTTTAATTTATCCGCTTGGTCAATTAGGTTGGTTTTTTGCACCTAGTTTCGGTGTAGCAGCTATTTTTTGCTTTATTTTATTTTTTCAAGGTTTTCATAACTGGACTTTAATTTTACTCTATAAGCTAAAAACTACTCTACTCAACCAAAATATGGTTTGGGTGGTATCTAAAGGGTTAAGACACATTACAAAAGTCATACTTTGGACAATGAACAAACATGTACTCCCTTTGTTTCTGAAAGAAACCCAAATTCATGCTAAAACCTGTGTTTGTCTCTTGAGTTGATTTTTTTATTTTAAAAATCCTATGTTGAATTCTAAAATGAAATTAACTACTTAGCATGTTTGGTAATATTTTATGGGCTTTTTATGCTCATTGATTGCTAATGTTAGCATTACAAATTTCATTTAGTGATTTTTATTTGCAAATTTTGCCTATCATTAAGCTAGAATCATCAACAATATCAACAAAAAGATTTGGTTTTTTTATAAATGGGACTATTGGGCAACTAGGCTAACTTGTTCTTTATTTACAATTGCATTGACACACTTCATATCAATCATTTTTCTAACCATTTGTGACAATAACAAAACACTTGAAATTTCATAACTTTGGTACTAAATTCCTCTCCTTTTAAAAAGGCTGTGATTATTAAAAAAAACTAAAATTAGATTTGAAATGATCTAAGCCTAATATCCAATAACTTCCAATTACAATTTGTTGTTAATATTCCTTAATTCCTCACAAATTCTCAAATACAAGTTTCTTTTAGAAACAGAGGGAGTATGGAATATGACAATACTATTGTGCTAAGACATGCATAGGATTGTTGTGCACAACTTGACTAGTAGCAAATAGGACGTTAAATCATCTTAATAATAGTCGATGGTGCTTTGTAAATATTTTTTCCTTTTATTTTTGAATTATTAATTTGGAAAAAAACTTGCAAAATGTTTATCGTCCACTTCTAAGGAGTTTATTAAAAGAGCTTTCAAAACTCAATAGCAGGTTACAAACAATGTTTTGATGTTTTCATATCTAGTAATTACATTGAAAGGTGTTATTAATATAGAACGAGATATTTTTTTAAGTACAAATAATTGAAAATTCATAAGTAACAATCCAAAAATCTATTCTAATTTGAAAAACATTGGAATGGATTTCAAAACATTGCAAAATACTTTTAGACATCAAGAATAATTTTCAAATCATTAAACATGCAAAATTTTAAGAAAAGAAAAAATATTGAGAAATCCCAAATCTCCTATGACATAAAAAGTCCACAATTTCAAGAATAGTCCATACGTAGTTGAATGTGTTATATTTATTATTAGTTTAGTACAATCAAAGTTACTTTTTGCTACCTTATAATCTTTACGGTCTAAATTTACTAAACCAATGTCGAAGAACTTGACCTAGAAACCTTTCCTTGTCTCGATATTATAAACATTTATATGGTTGTTATCTTCTTCTTGACCTTTTTTTATTTTATTTTTAAAATCCTAAAAATATAAGTTTGAAAATTGGGCAATGCCATAAGCCAATTTAAGTTCATTAAGAATTATTATACTTAAAATAATTTGATTAAAATAGCCTAAATCAAGAAAATGTCCACACAGTACATGAGCTAACTTAACCCCTGAAGGGCCCTTGGGCTCTAGAGATATGGTACCAAATATAGTTGCAATTAATATTGAAAAGTTTGAATTAGTTGGAAATTAAATGTCACAACCATACATATTGAAGGGTTGTATGATGGTGGGTGCATAATTTTTTTTGGAAAGCCCTCGGAGTAGCTCAAATACGACTATATACACGACCATACATACGGCTAGAAATGGTCGATGGGCCGTTCAGGGGTTAAGTCGTATTGTAGGAATCAAATGCCACTTAAGATTTAAACTACAATAGTACAAGAAATGTAAAATGTTAGAATAATTTACAAACTTAAGCATTATAAAGTTCTTTTTGTAGGCCTTGGATCTTTAACTCCTCAAGGACCAAGAAGACCATTTTGGGCTTTTCTGATATTTGGACAAGCATTCCTTGCGTAAATATTTAAGATAAGATTTTGAAAATAAGGGTGTATGACTGTATGTGCTCGTATTGAAAAGCTTGCATTCCTCCCAAAAAAATGAAAATGAATGATTTTTTGGTGAGATATGGTACCATATGTGGTATAGGTGTCAACACAAGCATCCTTAAGTAAATTAAAAACAAAGGGCTTGAGGGAGGGTGTTGCCCACAAATTGTTCAAAAGCACTTTACAATGGCTTGGTCAATGGTCAAATTTTGTCATCATCTTTCATTGACTATTTAATAACTTCTATTTTACTTTTTATATTTAGGAAAAACTGTTTTGGCAAGTACTCCACATGATGCTCTAAGTTTTAGCCGTATGAATTTTGTAATTGAGATTTTTTATTATAATAATTTCTTCCATGAAATTTCCTTAGTGTAATGACACCCTAAACAAAGCAATTCCAATTTACAATTTTTTTCCGCTATGTTTTGAGCATTGGGTGATCATGAAATTTGTGAGGCATATAGCCAACTTCATGCTCTACAAGAATTAAAAATTGCACAAGAAATTCATAAAGTGGAAGATATCATTTTTGGATGACCAAAAAATAATTTGACACCTTAGAGAAACTTTAAAAATAATTTTGACCCTACTTTGAGCTTTATGGTCTAATGAAGTAAGCCCTTTTAACCCCTAAAGGCCCAAGGGGGTAAAGGCAAAACATAGATGTGTTATAAAATGGTACTTTTTTAACTTTGATGAAGTTTTCTTCAAAAGAGAAAATAAGAATCATAATGTTTAGTAATTATCCATATGGTCAAACACTCAAAAATAGTTTTTGATTTTTATGTAATGAATATATGAGCATTTACCATTTACTATTCACCAAAATTACAAATTTTACTCATAGATTTCAAATTTTGATATGATTGGTCAAAAATAAACATTTTATCCTAAACTTTAAAAATGCAATTTTTTGAAAGGAGAGAACATCATTAGTTTCCCAAAATAGTAAATATTACAACACTAGCAAATATTGAAGTGTTTGTTCTTCTTGGTGGAGTTTAACTTGGATTGACATGATTCAAGTTAAGTTGGCTTGATTTTTTACTATAAAAAGAAAGTGTTTTTGTGATTTTTTTTTTTTTTTTTTTTTTTTTTTTTCATCTCGGGCAGCCCAACAAAAACTGGCAGTGACTTGAAAAAGGTCAATTAGGTGCTTAGGGGTGGTCTAGAAATTTGAAGCAACGTACATAAATAAGTGACAAGAATAGATCTCACGGTTAAATTATTAAAAAAGTTTCAAATTTTGAACCACTAATCATTTTATTGAGAGAGATCAATTTCAAGCCATTTGTGCATGCAAACACAAAGGAAATCTAGAGTTAACCTCTAAAGGACATAGCGTGCCGCTGCAACCAATAGAATACAAGGTGTTTTTCTTGTATTTGGACTAGATTCATACCTTTACTACATTTGAGATCAACAAAGAAGTTGGAGAATAGACCAAAGTTGTTATAGTGAGCTACTAGAGATCCCAAATTAAAATATCTTTTTGGTAGCAAATGCCAATTATACGACAGCATATATACTATGCCCTATGGTCCTTTAAGGGTTAATAGAGCTCTTGTACCAATTTGAATACATGTGCTCCATATTGATGGAAATCATTCCTTGCCTTGTGGTTTTGTTGTACAAATCTATTACACAACTCTAAAACAATTAAAGCATCTTAACCCCTAAAGGTTTGTGCATCCAAAAAGTGGATGCGCCTTGGTCAACTCTAATTGTAACTTTCAAAATATCAATTTTTGGTACATTGTTCAAATTAAGAAAATGAAGCTTGTCAAGTTTTCTTTTTATTTCATGTATTTTTTTTGAAAAATGCCAAAATTTGTAAAAGTTATTGCCATGGAAAGCTTCTAATGTTAGAATCCAAATAACACAACATGACATGTTTTTTATTCATATTTTCTACTCTTTAAATGCATTTTAAATTTCAATTACAAAACAATGTTTCTCATTCTACCATGCATTTATGGTAGAAAGTACATATTTTTTTGATATATATTCTAATTGATATGAATTTATTTCCAAATTTAGCTTAAAAAACCACTTTATTTCGAAATTTCCATCAAATTTATCAAATAAAATAAAATAGAAAATAAATGTGTCTTCCAACATAAATATCAAAATTTTATACATTGTTTAAATATGAGGATAAACTTGGTTTGATAGTCAAACTTGCTTAAAATTCTTTGTTGTGATTGTTTTGGGTGTAAAAAATAAAATAACCAGTTGAAACTTTTTTATACTAATCTTTAATACTATTTGTACCCCTTGAAAAAAAAAAGTAATTTGAATATTTTTTGGTAATTTAACTTATTTATGTTCATTTTTTGAAAAAAAATGATAAAAATTACATATTTTCATGAAACAAATTGAAATTTCTTGCGATGATATATCATTTGTAGTTTCAAGTGATAAAAATATAAAATTGTTGTTTGCACACACTTTAAAAGGCAAAATTTAGCTTAGACATGAAGTTTGACCATTTCAAAATGTTAAGTTACAATTAGCTTCCAAACTAATGAAACCTAACTTTATTAGATTAAAAGTAAGAGCACTGCAGGCAGCAGTGGTTTGGTAGTAGATGCATGCTCAATAAAGAATGGACATGTAATATGGAAAAATAAACCAAGGGTTCTTTTTCATTTGGTACACTGATCATTTATTAAACTAAATGTTTTTAACATTTCGTTGCAACTGTGAAAGGTGTCTAATTCAACCAACATATTTAACTGGAGGAAGATTAAGAAATGCTATGCATTTCAACAATCGTCAATTGAAGTATAGCAATGTAGGTGAGATGTTATTTTAGTTTCATATGACAAAATCTTTGTCCTCTTATAAGAGCAATGATACGACATTGATGTTTTGATTCCAACAAACGAGCTTCTTTTTATGTCAAATTGTTGCAAGTCTAAAATGAGAGTTAAAATTTAAATGCATTTTTAATAAAATCTCAAATAACAACTATTGATGATGTTGATGTACTCTATAATTCTCAACATGAATCAAGAACCCATTTTTTGTACTTGAAACAGTAACCAAGCAACGTTTGGCTACATAACATTGACGCAAACATACAATGATTACAAACAAGAAGTCAATCTCAATTTAAAACATCAAAATTAAATAACATGTATTTGTGAAATAGTCACATTGGCATGTGACATATTCTTTCAAGATAGAGCAAACTTTAGGTTACACTAATGGATTAGGTTCTTCATGTACAATGTAAATCTCCACTAATTTTTGACTTAAACACTATTATGCATGGTGATTTCTTTTCATGAAATAGTATTGGTAAATACGTCATTGGATTGCTCCACAAAGATAGTTCCATGAACATATTCATGCCACTTTAGTTACATTATTTTCTATAAACTACATATATTGTAAGTATTGTTCATCAACATCTATCAACAATGGGAGGACATTTAGTGTAGTGCTTAAGTATGACGGTGATGAATTAATTTGTAAAAGAATGTCTTATAACATTTTCACATGCTTTGCGTTATTTTTACACATATTATGTTGTATAGTTTTTTCTTAAGTCAACCTTTATACATATCCTTTTCCCTACATAGCCTAAACCACCAACAATTTAGAATACATTAGCGGGTGATTTGGTTATTGTTTGGGTTTAATGAATCTAACCATCAATGTTGTATTGATGCACGTATCGGTAACCCTAAAGGACCAAGCAATCCTTTGCAACTAGTACGATACGGGGTGTTTTTCTTGTATATGGAGTGCACTCACACCTTTACTACATTTGAGATCAACAAAGAAGTTAGAATATAGATCAATTCTATTCTAGTGAAGTAGTCAAGATCCCAAATTAAAACTTTTGTTGGTAGCAAATGCTAATTATACTACAGCATGCATACTATGTATTATAGTAGCTCGGTCCTTTAAGGGTTAAGCTATCAATGTGTATTTTTATATTCATATACCTAATTTTTATTTATTTGTGGCATCTTATTATGGATTTTTTGTAAGGGTTTGTGGTTTTAAAAATTCATGCAAATTGAATTTTTGCTTAAGGAATCTGCTTGTCATCAAATCTGGAATTGTATATTGGGTGAAGTTAGATATTTCAATTCTCTATTCATATAGTCAGTTATTGGAAATAAAAATTTGATGTTATCACGTTATCTTTCAACCGTGGTAATATAGCTCACTAAACTACTGCTTTAAAACAATGTACATTCACACCCTCCTTCCTAGTGTCAAGTATCTATTAAATACGTGAAAGTAAGATTTTATAAATTTCATTGTGTCTGTATAAGCTTACCTACAGACTACGGAGTTGATTTTGTTTGATCAACAGCGTATTGACAAATCATGTATTTTCAGAATGCACGTATAACTTTAAGCCATTCAATGTACATGTAAGTTGTTTTAAATGATTTTAGATGAATATTTTAGGAGGTTGAAGAACTTAATATAAGTTTATATTGCCTCCAATATTGACACCCTTAGCTCAACATAGGTAATTTTGAATGCATGCGATTTTTTGAGATGTTAAAAAAAAACGTGAATACATATATGGACATATACTTGCGTAAGTATATGTTTAAAATATGTTGAAGATCTTGTGCATAAAACAAATTATTTATCAAAAACAAAATTGCTGCAAAGGTTAATTTAACATACAGCTTCATTTATATGCTGGACGGCTACAGGGCCTTGTCCTTGTCCCAATGCTATTGTATGAAAACGGTCTAACATACTGTTCTGTCCAGCAAATTGCCTCAACCCTGACGTAGGATCAACTCCTACAATTTAAGGGAAAAACACATGACACTGTATTAATGTTTCTTTCCATTTTACAAATATTGATCAAATGAGAAAAATCTACGAGATATTACACACATTGAAAAATAATCAAGTATCAAATATTCATATAATTCATCTTAGATGGGTTGCAATAATGGGATATTCGTTAATTAGATTACATATCTGAGTTATGATCATATTGTTGCATGAAATATTTAAAAAAAAATCATATATTATTTAGTTATATAAACTTGACTAGATGAAGCTATTGGTATTTTGAGGATTTTTTGTATCTAGACTTTAAGTATCATCATTGATGTAATAAAACATTATGCGTGTTTGTGAATTTTACAATAATATTTTCTTGAACATCCTACATAAAATTTCCAATCTCATGAAAAGGATAGGTCTCTTGAAATGCACCTATATTTTACAATGACTGAGCCTTCATTTACCTGCTGATAAAATAAATAGAAGAGGGCTATGTGGCACAGAGTCACTCAAAGAATCTCCCAAATCCAACATTGGTGGTTCTACAAATCTTTGACCCAAGGCATTTGATACAAATGATGTACATGCAAACATAATGCGGTCCTGGAAATGCACATATTAACACAATAATATCACAAGTCATGCAATAATTTCCCTACACAACAAGAGGCGTAAAACTATCGTTGACTTTAGCTTACAACTTCAGCTTCAGTTGACAAAGATTTCATTGAACAACAAATGTCATATTTGACTACTCATGCGCTATTCAAACTTCACAAATAAACAATCTGCAAATATCCTTGGTTTGCAACATAGTGAATGATACTTGCAAAATACCAAAAGATACTTTCATAACATTGGGAGATGTATCTTACCCGTAAAGCCTTGTCCCCTCGAGGGACTAATGGGAATTCGGGCATTTACGTACGGCCTCAATTTTTGTTCTAATATTTTGAAATTTTCTTTTGAAAACATAAAAACATATTAGCTTTTGGGGAATATAATTTTTACTCCAATCTATGTCCAAGAGCAAAAGTTATACCCTGATTCAATTGATAGGTAAAAATTTATGGAGATTGCTCAGCAAGAAAAAATTTACAAAAATTTCAAAAAAAATGATTTTTTTTTCTCATAGGTTGTATATTTTTCTACATTTGAAGCTTTGATTCATTCCATTTGGATTACTTATGAGAAAGTTATGGACAATCTTGTTTTTTGGACAATTCAAGCATCTTTTTAAAAAAATAACTTGTAAACTTCATTTTGAATGCAATTTTATCATTTTTTCAAAAATAATTGTTGGAAAGGGTGAAGTTTGCTTTCTAGAACAATCTCACCTTTGGGATTATTGCATTTCAATTCCATTGCAAGATTATTAACGATCTAATTTTTTGTTCAATCTCATACCTTCTATCTAATGTTTTTTTTAAGAATGAAACTTAGGTATTTTTTGTTTTGATTTTTTTTCACAGATTCTCAACTCAATTTTCCTCCATAAAAAAATAAACCTCAAAACTCTATGGTGCAAAATTTTGAAGTTAAAAAAATTCAAAGTCAAATAATCTAATCATGCAAGGTACAAAAAAGTTTGTTTTTTACTCTTTAAATGCAAATATCCTGCAATATGTGAGGTCAAGGTTTTTGGATTTTGTTTTTCCACACTCTTATATTAGTCTAGTAGAAGATCTTATGGTTAGATATGCAAAAAGATAAATTTCCAAACTTTTTACTCTTTGTGATAAAAATGGTAGTTTTGAGTGTCCCCAGGGCTTTAGGGGTTAAGATACATGCCAAACATGGAAATGTTCATGAACACATGAAGTCCATGCTTACAAGAATAATCCTTAAGTAGTTAAATGTGTCAAATAAACAAGATTTGCATATGTGTATAGAAAGGTTTTTTTACTTTTCATTTAGGAAGGTGCTTTCTAACTTTACATTGCATTTGCAAATTTTTGATTGATTTCTATCACCTTCAGTTTGTATAATGAATTGTATATTTCCGTTCTAAGACTCTTAATTTAAAAATTGATTTTAGAAACTTCAATGCAATCATATGCAAATTCTTTGGGTGCACCCAATATTTAAGTGTTGCTATTACAAAACATGAATTTTTACAAAATGATTTGTAGAACAACTTTTGAAAATTAAAAACACTTGCCAACCAACACTTACAAAAGACACTTCAATAGTGAAGATATACTTTTATTTAATGCCAAACCACTATTTCACTTCTTACAAAAACCTGTTCAAAATAGATTGTTCAAACCCTACGTTTTGAAATTGGAACTTGTTGTTGTTTATTGAAATGTCAAAACTTCCCATTTATTTTTTAGACAATGAATTTAAAATTGTTATTGAAGTACCTGGCGAAAGCAACGCAAAAGGATCATGCGGTGTAAATCACTACATTTTTCTTCCCATTCTCCGGGTAGTTCTTGCCCCTCAGGTGAGCTGTACTTGAACCAGTCCAACCACAATTTATGGTCTGACGTGATGCTTGGGACCTTGAAATGCCACAATCTATTTAATGATTTTGATACTCAAGTAATAATTATTTCATAATAATAGAATTGATTCTTAAAAAACAAAAAGAGGGTGAAATGTAATTAAATTTCTACATAAGCCAAAGCTTACCAAGTTTTATACTAGCAAAAGCATCAAATTTAAGGAAAATCTCACTTTGCAGTTGATTTAGCTAACAAGTGTTTCACTCACTAATTAAATAAAATTCTATTCTTTAAATTAATAATATTGTACATCTACATTTCCTCTTCTCCAATTTTTCTTTTGTTACTTCTTAAATTTTCACACAAAAGATTACTATGAGGGCGATATGGTTTTTTTTTGTAAACTTATACTGTATTTTTTTAACCCCTAAAGGACCAACCCCATTTTTTTTGTGAAAACTGCCACTTTTGGGAGAATGAATACAAAGTTAGGAAAAAGAATTTTTTTTGAAATTTTGTCTGTAGGATCATGCCCTAGACTATGGGAGGTACTTGTGGAAAAAAAAATCAGCTCATTCTAGATGTAGAGGAGTGAGATATTGACATCCAAAGTGCAATTATATTTTTTCCCTACTGCCCAAAAATTTCAGAAACCTTTGATCGCTCCAATATCAAAAAAGTTGCTCTATGCAAAGTTGAGGTTTTTTTCCCATGTTGAAAACCAAGTTAGGTATGTGTGGGAGAATTTTCAAATGAAGTGGACGTGTGGATCATACTTTGTAAAATATTGCAATGTTATAAGGCCATGAAATTTGCATATACACATTCAAGATTGGAGGATTTATGTAAAATTGAGAAATATGAGTTACTTTGATCCAAATGGTGAAGACCAAGGAACCTTAGTCTACTACAACTTGGAAAAAAAAAGTAAAAAAAAGTTAAAGCACCAAATTTAACAAGGGGCAAAAGGAATGGAGGTTTGGGAGTTCCATACCTGTCCGCAAACTAAAACTTCCCACTCATCAATCAAAATTGAATGATTCAAAGCTTTCTATATATATAAAATTCTAAAGAATCAATTTCAGATTTCTATATTTTTAAATGCAAAATTTAAAGAAGTTTTTTAGGCTGCCCCAATTGCCCGCCCTCTCTTGTTTTTTAGAAATTCATGCATAACTTTTTCAATAAATGTCATAAAGAAGAAAAAGTTAGATATGCACGTACATCTTTGAATTCACCACCAACCTCAAAAATTTCAAAAATTTATAAAAACTGATTTAGTCATATGTACATGCCCAAGGTCCATTTGTCCCCCAAGGGGCCAGTTGGTCCTTTAGGGGCTAAAGCACTTTAAAGACTTTTTTTTAAGACTAATATTTTTTGGAATTGTCTTTAATATTTATAGCCACAAGCATCAAGACTCCTTCACATTCATTGCATGAATCAGTATGCTGCTTATTTTTTAAGAGATTCTTCTAAGGCATAACTTCATGCACATTTTACCGGTTAAAGATCTCAAAAACTTCTTATTTAGCAAAAAAATCCTATAAAATAGTTTAAAAGGACTTGCATTCTCCATGCATTCATCAAACTCATAAAGATTATTTTCTATCAAGCACAATCATACTTAATAAATTTTAATAGTAACTTCAATATCAATTTAAGAAGAACATTTCATAATTGAATGGAGTATGTTATTTCCTACTAAAGTATTTAAATCCTCCTACTTTTTCTTTTATTAATCAATATAAAAATAAATAAATAAACTTTTGACTTACTAAGTCAAAGGTTCAGAATTGAATGATTGTTTCTCAAAATTTATTAGTCAAACTATAAGAATTGTATTTTACATAAGTAGCTACAAATATATATATACATATAAAAAAAGTATCTAGTTATTGACTTCTTCATAATGATGGATCATTTCTCCCAAATGTTCTATAAGTTAAACAAAATATATTCTACCAAATAGAGGACACATTTAAAATCTGACTCATCTTATTAGAATTGGGATCTTCACCACAATACATTTAACTGAATTAAAATCTATTAAGTTACTTTGGGAGTTTGAATATGTTGTGAATTCCTTTAGGGTTGAAAATTGTAGTTTTATGAAAATTTCATGATACATAATAAAGCAACAAGATGTGTTTCAACAAGTTCAACTATTTGTTTGACTATCTTGTAATGATTGTGGTAATGATTGTGGTAATATTAAAGAAACCATATACTTAGCAAGGGAGCTTTCAAAAGATAAAAAAGCCTTATTATTAGTTTTTTTTAAAGAGAAAATGTAACATTAATAAAAACTAATAATTATTGTCATGGTCTTAACAACAACAACATAGACAAAGAAGCCTATGGCTAGCTATAAGATAATTACATATCAAAAGCAAAAAATTATAAAGCAAGATAGTACGTATACATGCATATAGTATCAAATTCTATGACAAACCCAAAAAGTATGTAATCAATAAAATAAGGGGAAAAAAAACTTAGTAATTGGTTGATGAAAACAAAGACTACAAAAAGAAACTGAAAAGAGAGAAGAAAAAAGTTATCATATCATTTTTGGAATGAAGTTTTTTAATTTACATTACCAAAAAATTATCCTTCTAATAATGACGCGCTGCACTATAGGGTTTTTTTTCACTTTACAAGGGTAGAGCGACTAGCACCCAACAATGCAAGCAGGAAAGGAAAAAAATGACAGAACTGGATAGAATAGTGGACATTCATCCACAAATTGTACTTATATTAGTAAATTTCATCCAAATTCTAGCAACTTTGGTTTTGACTTGGGGAAGGACATGGCAATTTCATCCATTTTTTCCTTGTGTTTTTTTAGTGTTGTGGTAGCCAGTGACCATTTGAGGTAAGATTTAGGCAAACTTTTGCCAAAGACCTTGTTACATTGGGCTATAAACATATAGTGTCAAGTGAAACGTGAATGAACATATGTATTTGCACATGTGTTTATCTATCTAGACATGGCCTTTTTGTCTAACATCAAAAAAATTGGCTTGCCGAAATCATGTTATGTTGTAATTGAAAATTTATTAGATTGATTAGAAATGGAGGGATTTAACAGAAAAAGGAATGTGAATGGATTTCTACAATTGAATCCTAGAGCAACTATGCAAAAAAATTGTATAGGACGTGGAGGACTTGGAAGATGTGTATAACAAATAGCATTGTAAGAGCATTTGTAGACAAAACTGCGCATGTTTGGAGTCGAATATAAACTTGCTTAACTCTTAAACGATCAAGCAACCCTCGTACATAATACGTATGCAACTATATAACTGGCATTTGCTACCAAAAAAAGTTTTTATTTGGGATCTTGACTACCTCATTAGAACATCATTGATTTGTATTCTAACTTTTTTTTTTATCTCAAATGTAATAAAGGTGTGGATGCACTCCAAATACAAGAAAAATACATTGTATTGTATTACTTACTACAGGCTGCTAGGTCCTTTAGGAGTTAATCCCTAAAAGCCCATTGTCCCTATGGAAGACAAATTGGATTTTGAGCAACTCATTACAAATGGATTTTTTATCTTTTTTTTTTTGAAATTTTCACACGTGATGTGCCTAAGGAGTAGCTTTACGGTCCAACAATTTTCATAACTTCTAACCACGTGGTTCAAAGTTATTGCATGATATGCAGTTTTTTTAAGACTTTGGGTAGCTTGGGCAGCTCAAAAAACTTCTTGAAAAATAAAATAATTTTATTTTTGAAATTGGTTCGTTAGACTCAATAAGTCTAAGTCTAAAGAACCAATTTCAAAAATAAAAATATTTTATTTTTCAAGAAGTTTTTTGAGCTGCCCAAGCTACCCAAAGTCTTAAAAAAACTGCATATCATGCAATAACTTTTGAACTATGTAGTCAAAAGTTATGAAATTTATTGGATCTTAAAGCTACTCCTTGAAAGAAAACAAATGAAGACCCCATTTGTAATAAGCCGCCCAAAATTGCTCCAAAAAAAACAATGCTTGGGCCTTTAGGGGTTAAAAGAAGTCAACTTCTTCGTTGCCAAAATTGTACAACTATGGAGAATGGCACACTAAGACGTTGGAAGACAACACTGAACTTAAAATGAAGCAACGTGTTGTGTTCATAGAGAAAAAAAAAAACAATAATTCACATGTGTTCACATTGTTTGGACTCAGGGTTGATAGGAATGTTATACAAGGTTACAAATCCTATTCTTTCAAGATTGTTGATGAGCTTTGGCATTGAATTAGTGGATTATTGCCTAAAAAGACTTAGAAACAATGTCCGTGCAACTTCATTTGTACAATCTTGAAGTTATACATGTTATTCTACAGAAAACAAAATGTATCACTGAAGCATGTGTTTTTAGAGGTGGCCACAAAAGAGGTCAAATTTTATATTAAGAATTTCCTTCAATATGCCACATTTATCTAAATCTTTACTACATAGTAATTTTGGACTTTCTAGATCTTTCAACTAATTTTGGATTATGCAAAATATTGGAAGATTTCTAAATGCTTTGCATATATCTCCAAAAGAATAGAAAGTAGATTCATGTTTTTGGACATTAGACTGTGCAGCTTTGATTAAATTGAGCTATTAACTTTGGAAGTTTCATTTAAGTTTCAACGCATGCAATTTCCAAATGAGTTTTCCTTTACAATGACAATGAACAGCTCTCCAAATTGGTCATTGAAGAGTTTAGGAACATATTCTAGAAATGCCTATATTTACACAAAGCCAGCTACATATTGTTCATTCTTGTTGTGCAATCATATTTTACATCTCAAAGATAATGTGCTAGAAAGCACTGTGTTTATGTAGTTTATTTGAATGTTTTAATAAATTAGTTATATTCAAGATTACACTCATGAGATCCAATAAGAAATTAACGCATAATAAGACATGCTTGATGCAGTATTTTATGTTTTGTTATTGTTTCTAGTACACTTGTTTTTAGTCGTTATGTTCATAGGACGTTACCCTTGAGGTGTGTTCAATAAGCAAACCTTAAAAATGCAATATCATATTTGTTTTAACAAGAATCTTTTTTTGACGCAAAGGAGCATAATCTTTACTTAGTTGATTCATGATACACATTTGTTTACCAGAGGTCCAAACAAAATGTTAAGCCGGAATAAAATTAGAGGCTAAAAGTAGAAGTGGTTTTTGATAACTATCAATGTAAGTGTGAGTAAATTTAAGTGTCCCTTCAAGAGCAATCCACCATAGTTTTTACTAATTTGTTGGCTATTGATGAAGTATTTTATGATGTTTATTAGAGGAGGTGCTTATGTTAACAAGGAAGCTAATAAATTAAACTGGCGTCACAAGATTTTCTATGTTATAATTATGATGAAGTATAATGTAACTTATAAATTTTTAACAAAATACTATATCCACTACTATTTATGATTGAATACATAATACTTTTTTTATCTGAGTTTTCAAATCAAGATTAATTTGATGTTAAGAAGGCATTCATCCAAGCTCAGAACTTACAATGTTTTCAAAGGTCTGAAGAACACCAAGGGATGAAAGGTTGTCCCAAGCTTCTTCAGAAATCCACGTTGGAGCAGGATTAGGAGGCTGTTTGGTTCGATCAAGGACAGTCGCACCTTTCAGAAAGAAATTCCAATCATCACGGGCAATTTCTCCGGACAATAGAAGGATTTTGGAAAGAATCTGAAACACACACATTCATACATGCCCCCCACCAGAATTCACAAATCATTAGTTTGGGCAAACTATTTTATGGAGCGTACTTATAATTGAATAATCTTATGTGGTTTGGTTCAAGAATACACTATAAGAAAGTCATATCCTAAATGATTGGTTCACAACATTTGTAAATGTCCACATTAATTATAATTGAGTTATCTAATAGTCATTGTGAATATTTGTAATTATTGCAAAGTAATTATTTAAGACACATTTTTCTCATAGTGATATAATTTAGAAATATAGAATTTTGTTATTTAAAAAATTTAAACTAAAATGAGAATGAAAATCCAATTTGAATACTAATTTAAGTCTATTAAGATGAAATTATACATTCTAATAGAGATGCAATTTTCCAACATATGATATTTTGGTTATCATTTAATTCACAACCATTTGCTAGTGTGAATGATGTGATGCCCAATGATTTTCTTTCTAAGAAGCAATTTGTGATCATTAATTCTTAAAGGACACGGCTACTACTATACATACTATGTAAGCTTCTCTATAATTGGCATTTGCTACCAACAAAAAGTTCTAATTTGGGATCTTGACTACCTCACTAGAACAACATTGATCTATATTCTACTTCTTTGTTGACCTCAAATGTAACAAAGGTGTGGATGGAATTCAAATACAAAAAAATACCCCGTATTGTACTGGTTGCAAAGGGCTGCCTTGTCCTTTAGGGGTTAAAGTGACAATTTTTATTTATTTCACTCTATTTCATGAACTTCAAGGTTTTTTTTCCTTTTGATCTTTCTCCCTAATGGATGTTGTTGTATTGTATACGCTCTCTTGTGTTGTATACGGATGGGGTATTAGGATAGCACATAAATCTTAGTGGATTTGTAAATTTCAAACCAAGTCATAAACATACTACTAGTCAACTAGGATTCTTTAGAAATTTTTGACATTTTTCATGAAACCATTTCTTCAAATACTAATTTGTCCTTGTATGAATACAGCACACTTTTTGTAGGCAACATCCTTTAGGGGTTTGCAATCTTAACACTTTTCATACGGTGTATTTCTTAAGGTTATATGCACAAACTTTACAAAATGTTTGCATATACATATATTTAAAGTTTCACTCATGATGAAAGAAAATTAAAAACCTGAAGTTTTTAACTCTTTAACCATGGATTAGTATACATTATGTTACTAAATAATGAATTCTTACCTGCATTGAGAGCAGAAGTTTATGTTTTTCGAAAAGCCCTCGAGTTGTATACTTGTACACCGCATAAGTGTGATACTCAATCAAGTTTTTAATCCTCTCAGGAATTTTAGTTGATCTGCAATGATTATATATATCTTAATTTTGTTAAATGTACGTACATATATATGTACGTACGTGTGTATGTGTGTATGTGTATGTGTGTATGTATATATGTGTATTGAATTCAAACATGTAAAAACCACTAAAACATATATGCAGAGAGTTGTTATTAGCTTGCAAAATTCCTGTTAAACTCAAAAGCAAAATTTGGTTACAATATCCCATATATTATTAAAGTACAATGTAAGTTAAGCAACTAAAATTTGAAAGGGGATTGTTAACATTACTTGGCTGATTTGGCTATAGAAATTAGAAAAAGTTCGACATATGACTCCAATGAAAATTGGTACATTGGATCAATTGCAACGAGCTCTATAAGGATAAAATATAAAAGTGATGCTCTTTCAGCACATGGTTTGTATGATGAACTTGCAACCTCAATCATTTGGGATGTAACTTCGGCAACTGCTAGAGATTCTTTTACCTTCTCCCAAGTCACCTATCAGTAAAACACAAAAATCATGGGATCAAATTCTAGGAGTGTGAGAATTTAGAATCTTGATAAACAATGATTTCTCTAAATTTGATACGGAGTATTAAATTGAAACATTTTTTTTCTGTTTTTGTATAAATTCACACAAATGACAAGCAAACTGGAAACAGAAGCATACTTAAGAAATGTTTAGCGTAATCTATAAGGTTGACTGGGTTTAAACAAATTCCACGAGAGATGTAAAAATTTGATTTATTTATTATGAAGATTTTTAAAATTGGACTCGATAATCAAAGTGGCATTTCTTTTTTGTATCGTAAGTGTAGTGTATGCTATGTTAATAACACTTATAAGCTTATGATAATTCCGTGTGTTTATTGATAAAGTCACATATATATCAACTTTTCTTGTCAATTATTGATTTTTTATATAATGACTGTAGAGGTAAAAAGGAAAACAATTCCAAAAATTGCAATGGAGTTATTTGCTCTTGACAGTTGGCTTTTAAATATATAAAAAATTCATATGCTTTTGGAAGGAGTAATCATCTTAACATATTTAGGCAAACACAACGCTACTTGGAGTTATCATTAAGGCCACATCAGTTTTTAAAAAAAAACACAAACATGAAATGGAATTTTTCAATAAAAAACTAAGAAACCGAAACAATATATTATAGTAAAATTTTCTAAACTTACACATTTATATTTGAACAATACGATCTTTACTGAACCTTTGATAAAATAAAATAAAGCCTTTGGAACTTATAATAATCATAAAAGACCTTGATTAAAGTCAACATTTACGAAGATATTTGATTTTAGCTGCAAATGTCCTACCAACTTGTTTTTTTCTCATTTTTGCTTAACCCCTAAAGGACCAAGCAAATTATTTCTCAAAAAACATTTAGAACTGTCATTTCTGGTGAATTGATCCCAAAAATCATATTTTTCAAAAAGATCAAATCTAACCTTAGGATCTTGTATCAGACTCATTCAAGAACATACTATGAAATTTTGTGAAGTTTGACAATACGGATCAAGGAATATGATCATCTAAAGGTAGTACTTGAAATTTTTTTTACCCTTGCCCAAAATTTTCAGGTGCCTTTGACCACATGTGGTGAACAATTTTTGCATTATAGGTACTGAAGAGAGTTGTCTAACATGCTCTAAATCATGTTAGGCATATCTCCAAGTTTTTGTGATCAACCAAGACATGGAATGTACCCTCCATGGCCCTCCATTGCAAACGTGTGCTTGAAATTCACACTACATTGAGATTATTTGCCAACCAAGTTTTCTAAAAATGTATTAAAGAATATAGAAATTGAAGTGGTGGACTAGAAGAGTTTAGCTTCATTGACAATCTCAAGAAAGAAAATTGGAAAAAAAACCAAATCTCTAGTAGCTATTGCAATTCAAAGGTTAATGTATTTATCAAATAAAATAATATTTTTATTTAGTACACTATTGCTTTCACTACGAGAAAATTTTATAGAAAATCAACAAAATTTCAACTTGAATCTGTTGATTTTATCTGTGACTTTGGTTGATTTGGGTACTTTTCAACAAAAGTTCGTTGTTTTTTTGTTGATTTTTTGTTGTTTTGTGTTGATTTTCTGTTAATTTTTGCTTATTTGCTTATTTTTTGTAAGATTTTGTTGTTAAATATTGTTTTTTATCAATATATATTTTTTCATAATTATCATTTTATATTTTATAAACAAAACAAAAAAACAAAAAAACAAAAAAAATCAATCCCGCCGAGCGCTGCAACTGGGAGGTAGCGCTGCATCCAAAAGCGCTGGCAGGAAGCACCGAGGCTGGGGGTCGAACCCCAGACCTCCGGCCTCTCCACACCAATTACCACTAGACTATGCCCACACATGTGTGCACGCAAAGATACAAATAATCTATTTTTGCACTACAAATTAATTACTTTGCAAAGACAATAGACTTTGAAGCCTATTTTGGCCTAGTAGAAGAATTTTTTTGAAAAATTCAAAATTATCTAAAAGTTGGCTAATGTAGTTTACTTTCACCTCCAACAATTTTTTTGAGATTTGAGATCTTTAATCAAAAGTTATGAGCAAATTCCAAAGAAGGGGTTCAAAAATTTAAAAAATATATTTATTTCTAACCATTTTTATTTTTGTTTATAACTTTTGATTGAAATACATAAATCTCAAAATAATTGTTGCAAGTGAGGGTTGGCTCCATTTCTTAAAAAACAAAAAACAAAAAAGAAAACAAAACTCTTATTAGGTAAAAGTAACCTCCGTAGTTTGCTAGCTTAAAAAAACATCAAATTTTGAATAATTATGGAATTAAAAAGTTGTAATCATACAATCAAAATTTTAAAGTATCCAAAAGATTAAAAAATATTCTTTAATATTTTGAAGCCTTTTGAATCTTTTGTTTAAATTCCAAAAATATTTCATAAGATTTTTTTTTGTTGATATGATACATAAAAGAAGGGGAAGTATAAAAAATGCTCTTTGGTTGTTTCAAACATGAAATTTAGCCCTCAAGGATTTAAAATATCAAAAATACTCTTGTTTTTTTTGTCAAAGTATCAACTCTACCCCTATTATTTTGAGATAATATCAAAATGCTCTTTTATTTTGAAATAGCATGCATACTCTTGTGTTATTTGAAATATAAAAATCTCCCTTTGGTTTTATGTAAGAATATCAATTAAACTATACCCTTAGTTATTTTTGAGGCTATTGCAAGTTCCCATAATTCACTTTTTTTATTGTAAGTTTTTGTAATTACTAGAACAACAATGGAAATTACTAAAAATCGAGGCAAGTTTATTGCAAACTCAATCTTATAGTCAAGTTGTTCAAATTCTTTGTAGGATTTCTGCATATAGATTTATTATTGCAAAAACTATTGCATCAACTACATAGTGATTTTTATTTTTAATATAATATTTTAAATAGAATTGCACTAAAAAGGCACAAAAAAACTCGAGGTATTTATGGTATTTTCAAAATCTAAGTATAAAGATTAATTGACGTTTTTACACAAAAGCAAAGATAGATTTATTTTTCAAATTACTCAAGGATTTATTTGATAATTTAAAATAGCTGAGGAGCATTTTTAATATTTTCCTAGTAGATTAGAGGCATTGTTGATACTTTTGCAAAAAGCCAAGGGTATTTTTGATACTTTTCATCTTTGAGGGACATTTATGATTTTTTGAAAGATTTGAAGGGCATCTTCTATATTTTTTTAAAAAGAAATTTTGGTATTTAAAACAGTAAGTGTTGTACTTTTTAATTAAAATTTTGTGGAATTAATGAAGTGTCCAAAAGTATCCAAATCAACATAAAACTGTTGATTTTTTGTTGATTTTTTGTTGTTTTGTCCTGTCCAGAAGTGTCCAAATTAACAAAAAACTGTTAAGTTTCTGTTGTTTTGGTAGTGTTTTTAGTAGACTTTAAAGGCTACTAATGTTAAACCATACCAAATTGTGAAAAATGAAGAAAAAAGCCACACCAATAATTCTAAAAGATTCTAATTTTTTTGGAAAACTTCTTTTATTTTGAAAAACTTCAAAACATTTTCATGTATTCCAAAAATATTCTAGAAAGATTTCACAAACAACCCAAAGTATTCTAATAGTTTTTTATGAAAAAATATTTTAAAGTATTTTAATGAATTACAAAAACATTCTAAAACAACTCTAATTGAGTCTAAGAGATTCTATCTTTATAAAGATTTTGAAGTCTTTCAACAAATTTCATAATTAAAGAATTCAAAAAGATTATCAAAGATTTCAAAATAGATTCTCAAAGATTCCAAAGAAAATTCTCAGAGATTCTCAAAGGTTCTCAAAGATTCTTAAAAATTTTGAAAATATTCTAAAAAATTCTCAAAGATGTTCAAAGATTCTTAAAGATTCCAAAAAGATTCTCAATAGTTCTCATAGATTCTCAAAGTTTCCAAAAAGATTCCAAAAAGATTCTCAAAGATTCTCAAAGGTTCTTATAGATTCCAAAAAGATTCTTAAAAATTTTGAAAAGGATTCTCAAAGATTATTAAAGATTCCAAAAAGATTCTCAAAGGTTCTCAAAGGTTCTCAAAGATTCTCGAAGATTCTCAAAGATTCCAAAAAGATTTGTCAAGGATTCTTGAAAGATTCTCAAAGATTCCAAATTTTTTGTTGATTTATATAATGGTGTTCAAATCAACAAAACATATTTGGTTTTTTACAAAATTTTGTTAAATTAGTCAGTTAGCCTAAAACAACAAAAAATTGTTGATTTTCTGTTGTTTTGGACAGAGTTTTCTACTAGTGTTTGGATAGATTCCATTGAGGGGCATCCCTTCATTGGTTCCCCTTGGGAGAAGTCAACAAAAAATGGCATGCCCAAGCTACCTCTCCAACTAAAAAATTCACGTGTTTACCATTATAACTTTTGAGTAAACATTATTCTCCCAAATAACTCTTGCAAAACTTTACCTTTGGAGAACAAATTATAGAATTTGGTCATAAATTGTAGTAGCATGACCTTACCCAAAATCTCATTTGTCTCCAATAGGGACAAGTGGTCCTTTAGGGGTTAATCACAAGGCCTTACCTACGTGTTTTCCCAAACATTGAGTGAACTCCATATTGATAGACAAACATGAATAAAAAAAATTGATGTCAATTAAGCAAAAACTGTGTTGTAAATCAACATGAATTTCTTGGTACAATTAATTTGATTGGTTTGATTTGTGATAGAGACAAAATGTTCAAGATTCAAGTGTCCTTTGTTTTTATGTTTAATTTCAATATTTTAATTCAGGTTTTCCTAATCATATTGTAAAAAAATATTGAATAAAATTTGAGATGATAGGTGTAATACAAAAGCATTTATCAAGGTATCTAGTTTTAAAACACATCTAATTTTCAATAGCTCAACATAAAATAAAATTTCTTTATGGTACCTTTGATGTATCTAGAGTGTCAATTAGTTCAAGATTATCTAAAAGAGGACCTTCAGTCGTGATTAAAAGACGGAGAATATTGTCTTCACAAGCAGCTTGGGTCTTTTTTCCTTCAGAGACTGTGACAATCAACTCATTGCGTTGCTTGTCCAAATCTGGTCTCTCCTTTTGGACCACAACTGTCAGCAATTGTTTTTCCAGGCTGTCTTCTTTCACTGAAAAGTTAATAATTGTTGTTTTTGTGGCTATTTCTGGAGCGAAATGAGGATTTCCAAGTTTAGTAGTGATATACAGTCTGAAATTGTCGTTATAATCCAGTTCTTTATCGCCCATATTTAGATACACCTGGCGTAGTTAACACTTGTATTAAATCATTAGCCATGTTTTAGAATTGTATTTTATAAATTTTCAGCTACAAATAATAGCATTCTGTATATGGTTTTGCAATTATGCAAGAGAATGTTAAGAAACTGTGTGTATGTAAGAAAATTCATATACAGGGGATTGTTAACCCCTGAACGGCCCATTGACCATCTGCGGCTGTATGTATGGTCGTATATACAGTCGTATTTGAGCTGCTTTGAGGGTTTTTCAAAAAAATTATGCACCCATCATTGTACAACCCTTCAATATGTATGGTTGTAACACTTAATTTTCAACTAATTCAAACTTCTGAACATTCATTGAGACCGTATTTGGTATCGTGTCTCTAGAACCCAAGGGCCCTTCAGGGGTTAACCTTAAAGGACCGAGCTACTATAATACATACTATGTATAGTGCTGTATAACTGGCATTTACTACCAACAAAAAGTTCTATTTGGGATCTTGACTACCTCACTAGAACAACATTGATCTATATTCTAACTTCTTTGTTAATCTCAAATGTATGAAAGGCGTGGATGCACTCCAAATAAAAGAAAAATACTCTGTATTGTATTGGTTGCAAAGGGTTGCTCAGTTGTTCAAGGGTTAAAGCAACACCCCCAATAAGTACTTTGAGCATGAAATGTGAAGTTCAGTCTCTATCATTCTAAGGCTATATCCACAAAACTTGGAGATGTTTGAATTTGAAATTGAAAATATAGGGCTTTTGAATTACGTAAAGCAAGAACACATCAAGAAAATAGCAATGGTGCAATAAAAAATCAGTAAAAATTTATGCTTGTTCTTCTTCTTTCAAGGAGGTGGTAATGCCATGATTAAAGAATGATGGACCACTTGAATCAAGAATTCTAGCATTGAATTCTCAAAATATGTGCTCACAAGGGTGTGACTTTAGCAATATTGGATGTTGCTTTAACAATTCCCTACACATGTACTAAGTTGGAGGATATCTCTCCCTAATTCCGTGCCCCTTTCTAAAATCTTCTAAACCTTTTTGGTGTAAGTTGATACACTAAAGGGTGCCCTAGATATAAAAAATCAAACTTTGGTAAAGTGCATGTATATCAATGTATGTATGTATATATATATATATATACACATATATACATATTCCAAACTTGATCATTTTTTGGGTATGTTTTTGAATTTTTTTGGAGGTTCTTTTCTTATCTAGATCAACAATACCCATCTGGATTTAGTGTGTTTTACTCTATAACTTCAGTTTGCTTTGGTGACTTTTGCCTTGAATGGTTTCAGTGAATCACAAATGCCCTCATTTGTTCTGTTGGTTATCATTGAAAGTCGATGATGAATAAAACTGTTTCTTTATATAATGATTACGGGGGTTTATAAAGAAACATGATGTGAATTTTGATTTAAAACTATGATTTATATTATTGGGAATCGAAAACGTAGAATTTCCTATTTTGAGATAATAAAGTTTGTCCGGACATCTGAAGAACACATGTGAAGTTGTGAACTGTTTTTTAAGAAGATATTGTGGCATTTGAAGGATTTTTATTGAAGTGACACATTCGAAAATATCTTAACCCTTAAAGGACCAACTGTCCCCTTGGAGGACAAATGGATTTTGGGCATGTACCTATAGCTAATTTATTTTTTATGATTTTTTGAAACTATTCTTGAAGGTGGGCAATTAAAAGATCTATGTGGGCATCTAATTTTTTCTTCATTCCAACATTTATTGAAGAAGTTATGCATGACTTTTTGAAAAAGGGAGAGGGCGGGGAACCCCAAAAAAATCAAAATTGCATTAAAAAAAAACAAAAATCTGAAATTGGTTCTTCAGATTTTTATATAGATGGAAATCTTTGAATCATTCAATTTTGATTGATAAGATGAAAGTTATGAGAAGTTTTAGTTTGCGGGTACGTATGGGACTCCCAAACCTCCATTATTTTTGCCTCTTGTAAAATTTGTTGCTTTCCTTTTTTGAGCTCTTTGTGTTTTTTTTTTTTTTACTTTTTTTTTTCCCAAGTTGTAGTAGACTAAGATTCCTTGGTTCTCACCATTTGGATCAAAGTAATTCAGATTTCTCAATTTTACATAAATCCTCCAAATTTGCCTAACATATATGCAAATTTCATGGCCTTACGGCATTGCAAGATTTTACAAAGTAAAATTCACACCTCCAATTCATTTGAAAGTTCTTCCACACTTACCTCACTTGGTCTTCTACATGGAAAAAATAAACCTCAATTTTGCGTAGAGCAATGTTTTTGATATAGGAGCCATCAAAGGCTTTTGAAAATTTTGGGCAGCACGGAAAAAACTTTTTTTTTCACTCCAAATGTCAATATCTCACTCCTCTACTTCTAGAATGAGCTGAAATGTTTCCCACGAGTACCTCCCATAGTCTAGGGCAAGATTTTACAGCTGAATTTTCAAAAAAACCTTTTTTCCTACCTTTCTACTCATTCTCCCAAAAGTGGCAATTTTCATTGATTTTCAAAGAAAAGAGGGCTTGGTCCTGTAGGGGTTAACCCCCAAAACCTTGGGGCCTTTATTTTGTCAAAAGACACTCAAAACTGCCATTTCTATTGCAAAGAGGAAAAAGGTTTGGAAATTGGTCTTTCTGCATATATACTTGCAAGATCTTTTTACTAAACTACTGTAAGAATGTGGAAATCAAAATCTAAAGACTTTGACAACATGTATTGCAAGATATTTGCATTTAAAGAGTAAAAAACAAACTTTTTTGCACCTTGCATGATTAGATTATTTGACTTTGGACTTTTTTAACTTCAAATTTTTGCACCCTAGAGTTTTGAGGTTTAATTTTTTAAGATGGAGAATTGAGTTGAGAATCTTTGGAAAACAATTAAAACAAAAATACTTAATTTTCATTCTTAAAATGAACATTAGGTAGAAGAAGGTACAAGATTGAATATAAACTTAAACTATTAATAACCTTGCAATGGAATTGAATTGCAACAATCCCAATGGTAGGATTGTTCTAGAAATCAAACTTCACCCTTTCAAACAATTTTTTTTGAAAAAATGTTAAAATTGCATTCAAAAATGAAGTTTACAAGTTATTTTGTCAAGAAGATGCTTGAGGTGCCCAAAAAACAAGATTGTCCATAACTTTCTCATAACTAGTCCAAATGGAATGTATCAAAGCTTCAGATGTAGACAAATATATAACCTATGAGAGAGAAAAAATTCAATTTTTTGAATTTTTTGTAAATTTCTTCTTGCTACCCAATCTCCATATATTTGCTTATCTAGGCTTAACTTTTGCTTTTGGGCATAGATTGGAATAAATTTAATGTTCCCCAAAAGCTAATGTGTTTTCCTCTCTTTAAAAAAAGTTTCAAAAAATTAGGACAAAAATTGAGGCCATAGGTACCTGCCCAAATTCCCATTAGTCCCAAAAGGCTTTAGGGGTTAAAAAACAACCGAAAGACAGTTATTTTTCTGAGTTTACCACTCTGTTGAAAATCATATAAAACCAACTATATTCTGCAGCAGATTCTTGATATATTAAAATACCAGGATCAGCCTTACTTGAATATTAGAAAAACTGCTCATTAAATGTTATTGTATCATTCTTCCATACATAACATTGTTTACCCGGTCCTGTTCCTCCCCCCAGCTGGAGGGATATTTGTGCCTAGATATCTGAGCAGAGTTTAGTTAAAGATCTCCATTGGTGTTGGCCTAGAGCTCACGAATGGCATTGGTTGAGGATCCTCGTATTGGGGGAGCAAAAGGGAACCCCCCAATGAAGGTTAACAATGTTATGTACATTTACTACTTGTCGCCTTTAATTTACCAATTCCAAAAAAATGTGCAATAAAAGTGGTACTTTAATAAGAATGAGTTTGACAAACACCTACTTTACAATTACGTTCCAGATGTTTTCTGAATCCTTTACACTGAATATTGCATTTAGGTTGCCTTACCTTGGTAAGTTACCTCATGACGCATCACTTGGCCATTTGGAGGTGCATGTAACTATCTAAATACTTGAATTTCACATTGTTTATGACTTGGACACCGCTGATTTTTTTTTCCGCAGCTTAGTTGCTATTCTTGAGTCCTTTAAAAATATATTTATTGCAATAATTTTTGAGGAGGATTACTATAACAATATTTAACAATAGTAAGTATTTTTTACAATGTAGAATGTCGAGAAATTAGTGTGGGGCAACCTAAACGCAATATTCAGTGTAGGTAAATTAGCATGTTCCCATATAGAAATTTATGAGTAACAACAAATTTTTCCAAGAAATGGTGCCAAGTTAATAAATTATTCCTAGAGACTGATTATTTTCTAGAGATCATTGTGAATTGCATAAATGGTTAGCTAAACTGATGTAACCAACTTACTAATGCAATAAAATTATAACTTCCAAATTTAAAGACCTATATTCACATTTTGTGTAGAGCACCACATTTGTTAAAAATGCAGATGATGTTTCTAAAGTGCTTGCAAAGTAGTGCTGGCTCATATTTTTGTAGAAATTTAAGACCTTTCAATTCATGAATGTGTTGATGATTGCTAATACCCTTGCAATTTAATGGTATTGCATACAAACACACCTTAACCCCTAAAGGACCAAGCCATTTTTTCAGTGAAAGTTACTAAAAACTGTCACTTTTGGAGGAATGAGTAGAAAGGTAAGAAAACAATTATTTTGGAAATCCAACCTTAAGATCTTGCCCTAGACTATGGGAGGTACTTGCGGAAAAAAAATCAGCTCATTCTAGATTTAGAGGAGTGAGATATTGGCATCTGAAGTGAAAAAAAGTTTTTTGCGTGTTGCCCAAAAATTTCAAAAGCTTTTAACCCCTCACCGCCCAAGGGGCTCAAATCGGGCCCCTTTGAATTTTATTTAGAGTTGCACGACCTTTTTTCAAGTTTTTTTTAGTGATTATTATTATTTTGAAACTCTTGTTGAAGTCTAGTTTCAGCATTAGGAGCCTGCTTTTGAATATGAATTAACATGATTTGCCTATTCAAGATTTTGTGCAAGGGTGTCCATTGTAAGTTTTCACTTTCTAGTGTTGAAGGCTCTTGGAAATGAGCTTGAAGTACACTAGAACTTGGAGAAAAAATCACATTAAAAATTCAATTAAAAAAATAGTAGAATAGATTTTGAGAGGCCATAAATTAATTGGGGTTATGCATGTTATACTTTGCATACTCATATTTTTTTGGTACCCTCAGTTTTAGGTTTGAGATGTAGAAAGAGGATTGAAAGACTTCAAATCACTTTTGCAGTTTTAACACCCTCATGATCAAACATTACAATCTTTCAATCCACAAGCGATATTGTTGTGATTTCTTTTATTATGTGATCTATAACATGTCTACTTTGAATTTGTACAGTTGAACTTCAGAGAAAACTGATAAGATTGATCATAATGCCGGCATTTTGTTCACTTTCAAGTAAATTTTGAGATACTCAAAAATACCATGGGCAGTGAGGGGTTAATTGCCTCTAAATCAAAAAATTGCTCTACGCAAAGTTGAGGTTTATTTTTTCCACGTAGAAGACCAAGTTAGGTAAGTGCAAGAGAATTTTCAAATGAATTGGAGGTGTGGATCTTACTTTGTAAAATCTTGCAATGTTGTAAGGACATGAAATTTGCATATACACTAGGCAAAATCAAAGGATTTACTTAAAACTCATAAATCTAAATTGCTTTGATCCAAATGGTGAAAACCAAGGAATCTTAGTCTACTACAACTTGGAGAAAAATGAATTCAAAAAACAAATTTACAAAGAGCTCAAAATATTAAAGCACCGTACTCAAAAGGAATGGAGGTTTGGGAGTCCCATACCTCCCCGCAAACTAAAACTTTTCACTTGTAAATCAAAATTGTCCCCACATATGTATAAATCTAAAGAACCAACTTAAGAATTTTATTTTGAAAAAATGATATTTTTCAAAAAGTTTTTGGTTGCTTGCTCTCCCTTGTTTTTCATAAATTCAGGCATGACTTTGTCCATAATTGTCAAAATGAAGGAAAAATTAGATGCCCACATAGATCTTTGGATTCCCCATCTTCAATAAAAGTTTCAAAAAGCCATGCAAAGTAGTTTAGCCATAGGTACGTGCATGAAATTCATTTGTCCCCCGAAGGGACAATGGTCCTTTAGTGATTAACCTTTAAAAGCCCAAACAATTTTCTTGTTTCCAACAATTTTCATAACTTTTGAACCATGTAGTTAAAAGTTATGAAAATTGTTGAACCATAAAGCTACTCCTGGGACACATCATGTGTGAAATTCTAAACAAAACAAAACAAAACCCAAAAAAAAAAAAAAACTGCTTGGGCGGTTAGGGGTTAAACATAATACTTCACTATCAGCAAAAACATAAGCTTTGTACATTGAATCGATTTTTGTTGTAAGTAATTTATCAGGAGTCATATATAAGCTAATTCATAGTTTAGATACCCTTGGATTGAAAAAATGGTGGTTACAACACCTTTTTGCTTAGAATAGTTGCAAGTTTGTTTTATTTTACAAAAGTTACATTAAGATATGAGGTATTTTCTTGAATGAGCAAATGCAATTAAAATGACAAACCTTTCCAGAACGTGTGACAAATGCCTTGACAAGTACTGGCTCAAGAGATGGATCAATTTCTTCCATAATATCTTGGAGCAAAACTGGATTGCCAGTTTGAATGGCATTTTCGATAATTGACATCATGTTGTCCATCTAAAATATTCATGCCAATATTTCACGCAACATTATTTGATTTAAAATGGGATTCATCATATTTCTCGCGGGTGAGCATATCATAATGATGTAATATTTTATTTTATTTCATGGGTATTGTACAAGAGAAATTTTCATGTTTTTAATCTTTTAGATTGATAATCATCACTATAACAGAAAATTTAGCTTAACGCACTCTAAATAACGCAACATACCTACAACGCAAATTACTAGAACATAAGCTGACGATCAACAACTAACAAATAATCAAACTTGCAAATGTTGAAAATGTCAAAACGTGAAGGCAAATATCCTTTAGGAATTTATAAATTCCATGTATTTAAAAATCATAGACCATGTGTGATTTCTAATTATTTAGTTGCACGATGATATTTTAGGTCACAAGAATTATTACTTGTAAATCTACAATCTCCAATCCATTTTCAGCCTCCATATTCTTTACCCATTTTTTGGCTTGTTCCTACACAACACACGCGCATTTATTTAAAAGAATTTAATCCTACGTGCTAAAACACAAATTTTGTAACCTTAAATATTGAAAGTTTTGCTACAAGTTCAAAGATCTCTGAAGTATCATCCTCGTAGCTTTATTGAACTCGTATTCAAAGCGAGAATACGAACTTTGGTATCAAACATTATGTATTATGGTTTGTTGTAAAAAATTAGAAGGGATGTTTGTCAAAGTTACAATGAGTAAAAATTGTTCTATAGCTTTTGATTTAGGATTTTGAATGTGTTTTTTACAGTTTCAAGGTCTCGATTACTAATCCAAACAGAATGCTACATATCATTACATTGTCATGAGATTACTTGGAAATCTTTATACCTAGAGTCTCGTAAAACAACACTATTTATTAGTTCCAAAGTAACAACCTTTAAAGGGAAGAAACATTAAAATATTTCAATAAATTTTCTAGATATCTTTTCAAATAATAAATATCAAGCATTTGAATATTTCCCGTGATTTGAAATTTGAATTCCTCAGATTGAGCTTTATGAATATTAAAAACTAAGAAACTGGAGTTTATCATTAAAAGAAATCATCTAACTTAAATATATCAAAATTCAACGAATCACTAATGCTTTAGCCATTTTAATTTGATTCAATTACAATTTAATATATCACACTAAATTTAAGAAACCAAAGCTAAATTTTCTGACTTATAGTAGTTTTTCCTAGTTAGCAGAAGTACATGATGCAACTATTTTAAAATGTTGTTTACATGTTTCAAGGTAGAAACGGTTCTTTATTTTATTATGCAGATATAATTCATCTTTATTATGCTCTACACTGAATATTGCATTTAGGTTGTCTTGACAATTAGGTTGCCTTACCCTGGTGAGTTACCTCATGACTCATCACTTGGTCACTTGGAAGCCTATGCAACTCACTAAATGTTTAAATTTCATATGGTTTATGACTTGGAAGTCACTAGTTTGTTTTTTTTCAACTTCAGTGTTGTTGATAGGCCCTCTAAAAATGGTTTGCTGTAACAGTTTTTGATGAAAAATACTGTAGCAGCGGTAAATATTTAAATAGTGTGAAATGTCAAGAAATTAGTGTGGGGCAACCTAAACGCAATATGCAATGTAGTTCAAACTTGTGTAGGCCAATGGTCAAAGTTTAGTAGGTAAGCTTTTTGATCAGAAGAACAATTTCATTTTTCCGTGTACATCTAATAAACAAGTCTACTTAACTTGCTTTCACATGTAGGGAATTATAAAAGTAGGAAGTACTTTAGGTTGGGAGCAGATTCGGCATGTCTCTACTGAATCAATTATTTTTTGAGAAAATCCCAATTAGGCATCTAATTTCATAATTAAACAAGATTAGGCACTTTCAAAAAACGTTGTTATTATTTGGCATTCAACCAATTTTTTGTAGTAGAGTTAAGCCTTTTTCTAAGCATCTTCCACTTTCTTAAATTAGCCCTTGGTATAAAATTTGTAATAGATTGAGCCCTCTTAGAATCAACCTTGAGCTTACATTATTAATAAGCTTAACAACACTTATAATATTTGACATTTCAATTTTTTAATTTGTTTGACATTGGGCACTTTTGGAGAATAATTTATAGAATAATTAGGCAAAATTTTGGAGAATTATTTTATGCCGAATCTGTTATCAACCTACAGTATACAAAGTTTAAGCGAGAGTTTAAGTGAACACATTAAGTTCGAGAATAGCTGTTTCTGAGAGTTAAATATTAATCAATATAGATAGACAAACATTAACCCCTAAGGCCTAATCTACGTTTTTGTTTTTTGTTTTGTTTTTTGCTTTTTTTGTTTTGTTTGGCAGACGTAGTGATTTTGGGTAAGCTAGTACTTATAAAATAATAAATATATTTCCAGAAAAAAAGATGTGTGTCCAAGGAGTATCTCTTTAATGTAATGTTTTTTAAACCATTTCAATTTGTACAAAATGTTATGATAAAATATGTAGTTTTGTTTGCTTGAGGAGCAACATGAGGAGAATTTTTTATATTGCAACTAAAATTTTAGGATCTTGCCCAAAGGTTGAGGGGCAAAGATATTTCCTTGTTAGATTAGACCCAACCTCATTTCATGAAAGCAATTGTTTTTGCTTAGTGCTCTTTGATTCATGATTGTGAGAAGTGGCCCTATGTTGATCGAGCTTGTCAAAGCCACAACTTTTGGTTGGATTTCCCCTTTTTTCCCTCCTATGAAGATAGCAAAAAACAAAAACTTCCATATTCACGTTTTGAAAAGATTGTTGTATGTGGAAGCTAAAAATAGTTGAAAAATCAGCTTTGTATGAGAATTTTCTTGAAGCAAGTTTCCTCTAATTTTTTAGTATGTGTTCCCCAATTCAAAATGTTATGAAAATTCTTATGCATATGACCAACTTAGTCTACTAAAAAAGTTAGTTTAAAAAAGTACATACCAAAAAGGTGAAAACAATTGGTGCAAAAGCCACCCCAAATTAGAGGTGCCCAAAATTTGAATGCCCCAAAAAAAACTATTTCTTGCTTCAAACCTCATAATCTCACAATCTATGCAATAAATGTCTTCCATCTTTTTACTATATCATAATGAAATAGTCTAATGCTACTACTAAATTCTACAATAAATTACACTAAGATTTAATTTTCAATTTATTTTTTGCCTTTTTGATATCAGAATAACCCATTCTAAGTGATTGTGTTTTGGTAAAACATAATTAATTAAAGGACTTTAAGGGGGAAAGAGGCATATTAGTAACACATACGCTCTTTTCTTACTTGAGGATCAATCATGAGAGACCATCGATTACTCCTCGTGACTACCACCCCATTTTCTGTGGAGAAGGCATCGGCAGGAAGCCCCTGCAGATTCCATTCCCGAACATCTCCCGCGTGCGATAGAAAATTCACAAACGTGAATCCTGGTGTCGACGGGATCTCTAGTTGAAGCACCTGTGCCACCACAACACACACACACACCCCATGAATGAATCAATTAATTAATTACTTAATAATAGGGGGATTCAAATATGGCATTTTGCACCAAAATCGTTCATGTGAACACAATTTGTGAAAAACCTGGCCATGACACTCCAAGAACAAATTATGCTATGACGACCTCCTGAGGTAGTGACAGCATATTCACCAGTGAATAACCACCACTTGTTCACAATCACTCTTTCACAACCACTCTTTCACTACTACTTATTTGAGATATTTGAACCCCTAATGAATCAATGAATGAAGAGAGGGTTTTGTCAAGAGTGTGTTGTGTTCACATGTTTTATATATATATATATATATAAAATATTCTCCTCAGTAGTAGTTGTATTTTGAGTTAGTGATAGAAAAGCCCAATTTGACATGATTAGAGACTTACCTCAGCCATCCACAATTGATTCACCATTTCATCGCGATACTCAGTTGCAAAAGGCCCAGCATACGACAAAAATGCAGCAGCTATGAGACAGTCTCCTGGAAGTTTTTTAGTGCCTTCTTCTAAATTGATGATTGATGCTTCCCAACGATCCTTCTCTCCAGCAAGGCCAGACACTAGTTTCTCCGCACGAAACAACTTTGTCTGTAATTCAAATTGACATCAAAAACCTTTTAAAATGCTGTTGCCAAGGGTGTGCTCTTTGATTTAAAATGCACACCTTTTACTCTAGCGAAAATTTCATTGATACCCCTGAAGTTTGCAATATTTTCATAGTAACCACTGCTTTTTCAGAAATTTCTCAAATACCTTGGGACCAAAATTTTCAGGTGTTTGTTTTGTTGTGCATGTCACTTCCTTCTCCCTTTGTGCGCACATTACTTCTTTCTTGTCATGTGTGCGCACAAAGGAAGAAGGGAAGTGACATGCACAACAAAACAAACATTTGAAAATTTTGGTCCAAGGGTATTTGTGAAATTTCTGAAAAAGCAGGGATATCTATGAAAATATTGCAAACTTCAAAGGTATCCATGAAATTTTCCCTTCACTCTATTGGGTCAAAAAAGCTACTTTGGAATTGTTATACATTTTCTAATTGGCATAAGATTTGGAAACAGAGGAATTTGGTTTTAGAATGTTTTAATGATCAATTAAAAATTTCAAAATATAATCGATTAAAATGAAAGATAAGATAATATTACCAACTTTGTTTAATACTGACATTTTTTGAATATCTCTTTAGTATAGAAATAAAGATTTTCTACGAAAATATAATACTTCAAGCAAAAAAACTGTTAGTAGTTTGCAATCCACAATATAATTTAATAGAAAACAAAAATTAGTTGTCAATACAAAAATGTGGTAACCACTTTTGTTCAGAAAATTTCATAATTAAGCAATTGATTGTTAAATAAATATTTTGTCATTATCTCTGTCATATGCTTACATTCAAATCATTGAGTTCATCTTCAAGAGCTGCCTTTGCATTCATTGAGGTATCGTACTTGTCTTTGAGGAGTTGAACTTTTGCCATAAGTTCAGCAAGCTGAGCTCTGCATTTTTTACCATCATCAACGATTGCACAAGATTTCAGTTAAAATAAAAACTTGTTGTAATTACAAAAGCTTCAACAATACCAAATTTAATATAAGATGTTAATGGAACCTATTAAAATTCAAAAACGAAGTATGTAAGTATAGAGACCTTGCTCTAGCAAGAGAAGCTTCCTGCTTTGCAAGGTTGTCTTGTGCAGCTTTCAACCTTGCCTTCTTAGGAGCTACTTCTTTTGCTATGTATCCATATGATTCCATTGCGCGTACCTATTATAGAAAAAAAAAATGAATTAAAAAAGAAGAAGAGGTTATACATTGATTTTCAATTGTTATTTTTTGGAATGAAATTTTTTAAAGCATAAATTAAATAAAAATGGTGGAATTTGCTGGATGAAAACACCACGATTATTTTTAGATAATTTTTTTGATACACAGAAATTAATTATGAGATGTTGCACAATTAAATAAAAAAATTCAATGTGATTTTAATTCATGAATGTTATTTTGCATTCCGATTTTATTACAGAACTATCTAAAGAACTTAAATGTATATGTTCACATAAAGTATGAAATAAACAAAACATCAAAGAACTACAATAACAGGAACCTCTTTTTGTTAATCAAGAAGCATGGTTGACTTATCTAGACAAACACTGCCTTCATTATTCATTGTTTTTAAATATACAATACATAAAACAATTATACAATAGAAAATGAATAAAATTTTGTTTTTAGAACTTACCCATAAACAAAGACCTTTTGCAGCGCCAGAGACTTTTCCAACTGTGTCTGGGATAAACTCAGGTTTTTTGGTGAATTTTCCAATCTTCGCAAGGACTGAATCAGTCTGTATTTCAAAATCCAGTATCACATTTCTCATAATAAAATACGAACAAATCTAACATAAAAGAGGTATTAAAAAAAAAACATAAAGAACAAGACCCAAAGTTCTTTGATTTTCAATTGGGACTTTGCAAAAAAGAAGAGTCAACCCCATATTAAGCAGATATGAAGTTGTCAATTATATATGGAGTGTATTTGGACCAACACAAAGTGTGGATACACTCCATATATAAGTGATAACTCCATATCTGCTTAATATGGAGTTAGTTATACATGGACTTGTAACTAATCAATATCTTGAGTAATTTACCTTTCGAAGATAAAGAACTCTGGCTTCTTTCTATATACAGTACCTTTTTAGACTCTCATTTCTTATAATAAGGTACAATACAATAGTAAAAGAGCTTTGTTGTACTAAGTATCTTTAATGCAACATGTATTTTACCTGCAACCTTCCCACTCTTGCTTGTTGAAGAATTACAGACTACGTTTCTAAGATTTGCTCATTTGCCTTTGCTAAGATGAAGATTAGCGGTGGATTTCTTTCATGAATGGTTTTGCAAAGAGTGAGTGTACTGTACTACTGTACTGTATTGTACTGGGCAGTGAGTTTTGGTGGTGGTGGTCAAAAGTAAGTAAGCTTAAGTTTAACTTAAGTGAAGTTTACCAGATAGTCTTTGTTGTAGTTCATGAGGTTTTCGAGGAACTTGGAGTCGCCGAGAGTGAGTTTGGCTTCGGCCCAGGTCGGGGGGCGCTTGAGCACCGTCATGACGGCATTCAAGGTCATCTCCACCAAAGCCGGAGGCTTGGCGTAGGCCTTCACTTCCGACATGTCCTTCTTTGTCAGCACGTTCAATGCTGACTCAGCAGCCATGAGGGCCGGCATGGCCTTGTCCAACTCGATCTGGCACTCCGCTGCTATCTCGTTACACAGCTCCGCTTCCTTCATGATCCGAGTGGCTTCGGCATTCACCTTCACTCATGCATGCCCAAATGCATGGTTTGAAAAACAACAAAAAGGAACAATTTTTATTTATTTATTTATTTTAAAGCCTGCAAAACCACCCTTTGGTTGCATTAAGAATGTACACTTATAAGAATCATAAAATTTGAAACAAGAGACATCTTCTACGATAGTTTAGTAATGGAATTCCATTTTCAAAAAATGTCCAACACATACTAAGTATTCATGAAAGAAGAATGAGAAAATTTGTTTTGAAGTATTCTTCAATTTTGAACGTGATATCATACTTACTAGTAATATTAAAGTTCACGGAGCATTGTAAAACGTTAAATGAAGATTTAACGTAGATCATATAGACTAAAATATACATGTTTTTCAAATTCTTCATTCAATTTATGAGTGATATGATCATTGACAATCGTAGATACAACTTAAAAACAACAGTCACACATTCATATATTAACCCTTTAAAGACCACACACACATTTTCCCAAAATTCACTAGAAACCGGGGCAATCAAATTAGATGTGCATTTGAATCAAATATGGGCCTAATTTGAATAATCCAACCATACAAATGTGAAGGACACCTTGTTTGTTGTAATATATCAAATTTTAGCTAGATCTATCGTTGGAGGTGAAATATTATAATGATTGACTGAGTTGTATATGGAAAATCTTTAGTTTTTCATGCTTGTGTGGTTTTGAATGTTAACGCTTCATGCAAGCTTTGGTTGAGAAGAGCCTTACATTTCTAAGAAGCAGGGTTGCCCACCTTTCCAACAAGACTAGTTTCACTCAAAATAGACAAAAATAGCAATCACAAGATGTAGTTAAGTGAACAAAAAGGGTCAAAAATCTCATTTTCTGTGCTACCCTAAAACAATTCTACAAAAATTTGATAATTGTTATGGAAAATCCAATTGGTGAAAACAATCAAGAATTGGTCTTAAATGTAGGATGAATGTTTTTAAAATAAAATGATAGTATCATTTTAATGGATTCTCAAATACTACAATTGTACTACTACCGTATAGAGAAACAATACAAGCGTATTCCTTAAGCAATTTGACTTTTTTTAAGATTGCACAATTGAAATGTGGCATTCTTTTTGGATGTTTGATGTATTGTGTTGTTGCTTTGATCCATCTTTGATCAAATATGGATACGTATTTTGAGGCTGTGATGTATAGACACCATTATTTATCAACTCACATATCCAATTCCATTTTTGTTTCTTGAGTTGGATACAAAATTCTTGTGATCACAAGCGTCCTTCAATATCATTTTCCAAATTATTAAGCGATTTTATTGTATAGGCCAAAAACTACTCTCCCTAACCAAAATATGATTGGGTGGTCTCTAAAGAGTTAAATTTATTCGGTCATAAAGCAAATAAATATTTAAACATTTGTTTGTTCATGCATTGCCAATGACAACAAGAGATTTGATTTTGTGTACACGTGTTTCTATTTATGGATTTTTTTTTTTTTTTAATTATTGATTTCGAATCACTTTTCTTTCTAGTCTATCAATTTGCTAGCAATTTCCCAAATATTTATTGGACTACTATTCTATTTTGAGTACCTTTTTGGCTAAATTATTCAATGTTGCTCACTGATATTTGGTTTCTAGTGTTAATCGTCATTAACCCTTAAAAAATTTAGCCAGTTTGAAGGTGTTTTGGACCTCAATTTTATAAGTTATGAAAGGGTGCAGCTTAAAGAATGATGAGTCATTTTTAGGCTAAAGTAACCTTAAGATCTTACAAAAAGTCAAGCCCTTATCATCTTTGCAAAGTTTGGTTTCAATCCAAGGGTTAGATTGGAAGATTATAACAAAAATGTAAAGGTACTACAAGGAAATTAATGTTTTGGAGTAGTTGAAATTGTGCTTTGATTGGCTCTTTTGGACACATAATATTTAAAAAAGTTGGCATCTTACGCTCATTCTCAAGGTAATCAAGTTCCACACACATAGAAACAAGCTTTGTATTTTTAGGGTAAAAAATGAGTGAGAAAATGGTCTTGCAATAGTGACCACTTTACCCTTAAATTTCAAAAACTGTGAGTAAAATTGAAGACTTTCACAAATCTAGGGCCAAAATTTAACACTACAACTCCAAGACCGCCCATGATTTGAAAATTTCTGTAAATTCAATGGTGACTCTTCTTCTAAATTTGAAAACACCCTACATAGCTAACTTGTTAATTTTTCAAATGAGTCAAAGTTCAAGTGACTCTTCACATTCCTAAGGTCATAAATGGCATTGCTAAAAACCGATTGATCCAATTTGGGTCAATGAAAAATTTAAGGGTTAAATTACTTTAACCTCTACTTGTATCTTTGTTATGTTTAAACCTTAAATTTTTTCAGCAACCCAAAATGGGTCGATTGATTTTTAGAACGGCCATTTATGAACTTAGGAATGTAAAGAGTCACTTGAACTTTGGCTCATTTGAAAGAGAAACAAGTCAGTTATGTAGTGGTGTTCTCAAATTTAGAAGAAGAGTCACCATTGAATTTACAGAAATTTTCAAATCATGGGCGGTCTTGGAGTTGTAGTGTTAAATTTTGGCCCTAGATTTGTGAAAGTCTTCAATTTTACTCACAGTTTTTGAAATTTAAGGGTAAAGTGGTCACTATTGCAAGACCATTTTCTCACTCATTTTTTACCCTAAAAATACAAAGCTTGTTTCTATGTGTGTGGAACTTGATTACCTTGAGAATGAGCGTAAGATGCCAACTTTTTTAAATATTATGTGTCCAAAAGAGCCAATCAAAGCACAATTTCAACTACTCCAAAACATTAATTTCCTTGTAGTACCTTTACATTTTTGTTATAATCTTCCAATCTAACCCTTGGATTGAAACCAAACTTTGCAAAGATGATAAGGGCTTGACTTTTTGTAAGATCTTAAGGTTACTTTAGCCTAAAAATGACTAATTGTACTTCAAGCTTCACCCTTTCATAACTTACAAAATTAAGATCCAAGACACCTTTAAATTGCTGAAAATTTTAAGGGTTATAGTTAAAATTGAATCTTGCCTTTTTTTTCGTAGGAAATGATAAATAAATTATATTATTTTAGAGGTTTAGTTAAATTTTAAGCTAATAAAGTCAATTGCAAAAAAAGCGCTATATATTTTAAACTCCTCCTGGTCATTTTTTGGTTCCATGATTCATGAAAAGAATCTTCCATATAAATAATCTTACAGGTAATCTCAACAAACTTGGCAATCAACAATCCATGACCCAATTGCTCAATCTTTATCGTTGACAAGAATATCATCCTTTGTAAATAGTTACTATTTAACATGTTGAACAAGTACATAAAATAAAACTTATCAAAAAAAGTCTATGAGACCAAAGAACGCACAACTGATTAGCATTGTCAATGTAATTTCTCACAAAAAATGTAAGGCTGAGCTAGATCGTTTGGAAGAGTTTTGAAATAGAGCTTACAATAATGATTTGCTCCATTACTCGTAAATACAATAGGTTTATAAGTAAAATTATTCTTCAAGACAAGTATGCCACCAAAGTACTATAATCAAATATAATATCCTTCTATATATATATAAAATTATATATGTTTTTTCAACTTTAAACAACTAATCTGGTCTATGCCATTTATTCTTTGTGTGATATTTAAAATTAACACTAGCAAGGTAAAATATGTAAAGATCAACAACAATGTCATGGGATAATGGAAAGATTGTCAAATATCAATATGCCAATAGAATTCTACAAATCATACATGAAAACTGAACCATTAGTTCGAAACAAAAGCTCAACAAAATCTTAAACCATAGTTTAGTACCAACAAAATCTTCACAACTTATTACGAAATCTTCACAACTTATAACCACTTAACATATTATAACATTTTGTAACAAAAAGAAGCAACAAAATAGACAAATATCTCAATAAATCTCAATTGTATAAATTTAGTAAAAAATAACCACTTCCAACATAGATGTGACCTTTTGTACCACTGGTTTGAATTAGATTTGCTTACAACGACAAATTTGGCCTTCTAGTCGTAACAAGTAAATATAAATTCTATTAGTGCATAAAACGGACAATGCTATTTTGTGTGATCCCAAAAGCTGTGAGTCAAGAATTTGTGAGCTCAAACCAATTTTGAGCTCAAATCAATGAATTTATAAAAAAAAAAACTAGCAAGTTTTTTAAGAGATGAACATTTATAATGCACAAATACAAGGCCTTGTGTACACATTTATAAGTGATTTTTAGTATTTTGATAAAAAAAATTAGACTCACGGCATATGGCTCATGGATCCTTGCTTACAATTTAGCATTCCCTTAATCCCTTTATCTAAACTCCTAGTCAACCTTCTACATCGATTAAAATATATATGCATCATACAACACACAAACAAAATTGCTCCGAGATTTTGTAGCTTCTACACACTTTCTAAAGAAAGAAAAAACATATATTGAAAATCTATTACATTACTTCACTGAATTCTGAAATCCAATCCAAAACTTAATTTGAACAACGGGGGTTTTGTTTTATTCACAAAGGCTCAAAGATCATTTTTTTGTAACGTTTCAATTTTTTTTTGCAGATTTCTTCTATAAAAATATCAAAACTAGAAAAAAAATTTATAAAACTTTCCAAGCTTGACCTCAATCTTATCCTGCTTTAAAAATTGTTGGACTTACTTCTGCATAAACAAGAACGTAATTGTTTGCTATAAATTCTCTTGCACCTTTCATACCAACCAGTCCTGTTTTTTTTTATTAAAGGCAATGATAATTTTCAAAAAAAAAAAATCTTTGACACAAAGAAGTATATAGTGATATTTAAAAAAAATTTGTGTTTATACAGAGATCACATTCAAGTATTGTAAAGGATACATTTTTATCGCCGTAGAGATTCGATGATAATCTTGCTGGGCAAGAATCAAACTATAAGTCTAAATGATACATTTTATAAGACTACTTTTTAATAATGTAACAGATGACATGACTAATTGATCGCAACCAATCATTCTTTTATTTAGAACAGTACGGTATTAACCTTGTTTTCTCAAAATGATATATATATATATATATATATATATATATATATATATATAATGCTATTTGTCCGTCCGTATTAGTTGCAGCAACATACAACCCAATCTATATATAGAGATTTATGCAGTGCATGTAATTTTTTAACCCTACGGTTAAAACTTGCATGGATCAAAAAACTTGCGTATGGAAAAATCTGCATGGGATAAAATTGGCATGTGTAAAAAATTGCGAGGGTAATAATTCAAAAATGTAAAAAGTTGTGTAGGTAAGAAACAAAAAACAAAAAAATTGTGTGAATGATTATTACGTGGGTAAAAAAAAGTTTGTAGGAAAAAAATATTATGTATATATATATATATATATATATATATTTATTTATTATGCGTGAGAAAATCGTGATCTTCCTTTTAATGTGTGGGTATAAAACAAGACATGCCTTAATGCAAGAGAATGTTTGCTAAACAAAAACAGGTATTTTATTGCAAGGGTAAAGTTTGAAATTGGAGTGCGCGGATAAAAAGCAAAAATTATTTTCTTGTGGGGGAAATGGAATTTCAAATTTGAACATCTACTTTGCAATTATTAAAAGTGTAATTCAATTCTGTACATCAAGTGATTGTGAGAAGACAATTTTGTGCTTAATTGTGGTGGAAGTGAGTTTTTAGGGTTTAAGAGGTTTAGATGACCAAAAGAGACTGAATTGTCTATAGAGAGTGCAAATGAAAATCAAGTTGACAAGAATATATAACACTTTGCCTTTGATTGATGCAGAGTGTGTGACGCTATTTTTGTCAAAATTTCTCAAATTTCATGTTTTTTTGTTTACATATTTATAATAAGCATTAAATTGTAGTATTTGACACTATGAGGTTAATTGTGCCATCAAATTTTCCAGGGTTACACTAGTTGGATATAATTTGTTCATCTCAAATGTCTTAACTTCTTTCAAACAACAAAATTATTTTGAAACCTACTTCAAAAACACACTTAGGGTAGTGAATGGTTTTTCAAAAAAATAAATACATATTTCATTTATGTAATACTGAATACTCATTTATTAACCCCTAAAGCTTGGGGCCTTTATTTTGTCAAAAGACACTCAAAATTGCCATTTCTATCACAAAGAGTCAATTTTTATGAAAATTGATCTTTTTGCATATTGAACCGTAGGATCTTGTACGAGACTACCATAAGAATGTGGAAAAAAGATTCAAAAGCTTTGACTGCACAAATTGCAAGATTTTTGCATTTAAGGTGTAAAATACAAACATTTTTGTACCTTGCATGACTAGATTATTCGGCTTTGAACTTTTTTAACTTGAAATTTTGCACCACACAGTTTGAAGCTTTATTTTTTTATGATGGGGAATTTAGTTGAGAATCTTTGAAAAAAAGAAAAAAAAATGTACTTGATTTTCATTCTTAAAAAAAAAACATTAGGTAGAAGAAGGTATGAAATTGAACAAAAACTCAAATTGTTAATAACCATGCAAGGAATTGAAACACAATAATTTGAATGGCAAGATTGTTCTAGATAACAAACTTCACCCTTCCCAACAATTTTTTTTGAAAAGATGTTAAAGTTGCATTCAAAAATGAAGTCAAATAAGTTATTTTTTCAAGAAATTGCTTGAATTGCCCAAAAAACAAGATTGTCCATAACTTTCTCATAACTAGTCCAAATGGAATGAATTAAAGCTTCTAATGTAAACAAAACTATAACCTATGAGAAAAGAAAATTAAAAAAAAAAAATCAAGTTCTTGTTAAAAAAAACTGCTGCTTGATCTCTCCAAATTTGTGCTTATCTAAGCATAACCTTTGCTTTTGGGCATAGATTGGAAGAAAATTGATATTTCCCAATAGCTAATATGTTTTTCTATCTTCAAGAAAAGTTTTGAAAAACCAAATTTTTTTTTGAGGCCGCAGATACTTGCCCAAGATCCCATTTGTCCCCTGAGGGGACAACATGGCTTTAGGGGTTAATTAAACATTATTGTTTAAAATTGAGTAAAATACTCTTTGTATTTTTCCAAAATTTTAACACCTAAAAACAAATCTCACATTTCATATAAATTGAAAACACATAACAAATATCTTGTAACAAATTTAATATTAAATCGTTGATGGCTCGTAACCAAATAATCAAAACAAGATTGATATATTACAAAATCTTTAATTAGCCCACACATTAGATAAAATAATAGATAAATTGATGAAATAGTTATATGAATTAAATTAAGATTTCTTCGGTAATAATCAGGAAGTAAGTTTTGGATGATTTTAATTAATAACAGATGTTAACGTCTCTTTTTATACTTCCATTTTAGGTGTGTTTGCTTAGTGATATAGATTGCATGATAAGAATTAAGTAAATGATTGTAAAGCACATTTGGTTTCTTGTTACCTTCAATTCTTGTTCATCAACAATTCGTTTCTCAGAGACAATTTCTACGAGTACTTCTTCACATTCTTTTTTAGCTTTAGCAACGACAACTGCCTTATCTTGGCAAACAACTTGCATCTCTGCCACTTGTATCCTTGTGGCATTTAAAGTGGACAACCCTCCACGAAGCTTTTGAGCTTGGTTTTGAAGTTGCTTCTTCTTTTCTTTGAGAAGACTTTGATACCTAAAAGTAATAGCAAGAATTTGAAGTTTGAGAAAAAAGAATACTAATTTCAAGTCGTTTTTATCACAAAAAAATATAGAATGATTGGAAAATTAGATATGTACTATAATAGGGAATTGATATATGCACACCAAGGTTGATATTTGCACACCCCCTAGGAGGTAAATTATAGATTTTTACCATCAAAAAGCTGAATTTGAGAATTTTGAATTTAGATTTGGACTCAGAGACCATGATTTAATCTAGAGCCATATAAAAAGTTGCAATTCAACAACACCTAATGAAAAAGTACAAACAAAGCAAAAGTAACACTTTATCCCTATCTAAACTTTTTCATTGGGTGATGTTGGATTGCAACTTTTTAATGGTTCTAGACTAAATCTTGGTCTCTGAGTCCAAATCTGAATTCAAAATTCTCAAATTCAGCTTTATGATGGTAGAAATCTAAAACTTACTTCAAGGGGGTGTGCGAATATCAACCCCCAAGTGTGCATATATCAATTCCCTTATAATATTGTGATACATGCAACATGAAATGCATGTATTTCTCTAACACAATGATCCATCAGTTTGTAAAATTAATTTGGTAATCAACACCAAAAAAAGCCTAAATTACAAAATAAAAATGATTAAAAAAGAGAGAGATGATAAGTGAAAATTCCTCAAAATTATACTCTTTAATCTCAAACATTGCAAAATGTTTGGGGTAATGTACTAAACATTCCACACTAGTTTTGAAAGGAATTATTGTTTGAATTTCATAAGAACTCTAAGATTTCAAATGCTAATTTTTTAATAAGATGTTATGATTGCCTCTATATTTTGAAAATTACATCTCATTAAATTTGTTTTTCATGTGTTTAGAAACATGTGAACGTTTGCAATTGATATTATGAAGGTTTTTAGGATATCTCCATAAAATAAAGGCTTTGAGTTGTCTAAAATTCCAACTTGTTTACCAAATCAATGAAAGCCTAAACTGTATCATGCTAATTAGAGTAACTTCAAATAGAGCCTGAAGTAGAAACTCTACGAACTTAAAGCTCTTCTATTTATTCTTCAAAACATTAAATTGTGATGCCGCAAGAGCCTTTCAAATCTGCAAAAGGCGTATTTGGACTTCAACCTTTTAAAGCAATGTGTAGAGAGAGATAAATGAAGCTCTATTCATATAGCATATTTAGGTTAAGAGCGATTTTTTTGCATATAGATATATTCAATGTCAAAATTTGTTCACTTAAGTTGTGGCAAGCACACTACCCAAATATTATTTGATGTTTGAAATAAGTCATGCATATAAAATCATGTTCTAGAGCAAAATTAATTACAAAATCATTTACCAACAAATTAAATGATAAGGGTATGTTTTGAATGAATAATTAATGTAGATTCTCCATTATTAGAACTAATTTTTTTTACAATTTTAAAGAGAAAGGTAAATGAACTTAAAGAACCCACCTAGTGTATAATTTGTATTCAGATTAACTTTACTATAATGGAGTAGTTAGTATTAAAATATTTGTATTATGATTTTCTGTTACATTGGACATCTATCTACTTGACAAAGTAATTTTGAAAAATTGCTATTAAGGTAGTGCGCTCATAAACTATTCATCTAAGGATTAAAACTAAATATTGGGGAGGTGAAACTTCTTGAAATAATTTTCAGTAAATTTTCCTTGAAAGGCAAGAGGAATTAGCATCTATCTCAAGTGTTTCATATTTTATGGAGATTTGTGGAATTAGTTATGAAATTTTGAAGTGGAAAGGTCATAGGTGCTCTAAAACCACCCACCTCTCAAATTTTTGTCTCATGTACATTGTTGAAAGGCTATGAATAAGACATGTACCAGCATGGTACATTTGGGGAGGTGAGCAGTTTTAGAGCATGAGCATAATATGAGCAGACTACCTTAAGTGGAGGAGAGTAGAGAAGTCAGCCTTAACCATTAAAGGTCCATGCATTCAAAAAGTGGATGCGCTTTGGTCAGCCCTGATTGTAACTTTCAAAATGTCAATTTTTGGTACATGGTTCAAACTAACAAAATGAAGCTTGACAAGTTTCCTTCCTATTCCGTTCAATTTTTTTGAAAAATGTCAAAAATCAAAAGAGTTATTGCCATTGAAAGCTCTAAGTGTTAAAATCCAAATAACACAATATGGTGTGTTTTTCATGCATGTTTTCTACTCTTTAAATGCGTTTTAAAATTAAACTACAAAACTATGTTTCTCATTCTACCATTCATTAATGGTAGAAATTACAGATTTTTTAATGTATATTCTGATTATTAAGATTTTATTTCCACATTTAGCTTTGAAATTTCACAATAATTTGAAATTTGCAGCAAATTTATCAAAAAAATAAAATGTAAATAGAAAACGAATGTGTCTTCTAGCAAAAAATATCAAAATTTTAAAATTAATTGAATATAAGGATAAACTTGGTTAGATAGTCGAATTTGACTTTGAATTCTTTATTGTGACTGTTTTGGGTGTAAAAAATAAAGTAACCAATTGAATTTTTTTGCACTAATCTTTAATGCTGCTTGTACCTCTTGAAAAAAGTTCAAGTAATTTGGACTTTTTTTGCTATTTTAACTTATTTATGTTCATTTTTTGAAAAAATAGTTATATCAATTACGATTTTTCATGAAACAAATTGAAGTTTCTTGCAATGATATATCATTCATAGTTTCAAGCAATAAAAATACAATTTATTTTGTTTGAACACACTTTAAAAGGCAATATTGAGGTTAGACACAAAGTTTGACCATTTCAAAATGGATCAAGTACTTTAGGGGTTAAATACAATCTTATTAGCAATGGTTTTTGAAGCATATGGGAAAGTGTGAATCAGTATTTGTAATAAGTACTTGTCATGACCCTTGATAGATGAATGACTGATGGATCCATCAATCAATCATTTATCAAGGGTCATGATACTACATTGATAATGGTATTTAGTGTTGGCAACACTAATTACAAACCCAAACACTAAATGTCAACAATTCTCATAATGTTATCAACACTAAATGTCAACGTGTACACTATTTATCAACTGTAGTAATTTTTGTGAAAATATTTTTTTTACAAGTTTACATTTAGTGTTAGAAATTTGTTCATTTTTATTACAACAATATATATATATATATATATATATATATATATATATATATATATATACATACATACATATATATACATATATAGGGAATTGATATGTGTACCACACCCTTTCAGTTACTGTACCACACCCTCAGAGTAAATTTTTGATTTCTACCATCATAAAGCTGAATTTGAGAATTTGAAATTCAAATTTGGACTTAGAGACCATGATTTAGTTTAGAACCTCAAAAAAGGTTGCAATTCAACAACATCCAATGAAAATATTTAGCTAGGGAAAAAAGTGTTACTTTTACTTTTGTTTGTAAAAAAAGATGAGCTATTTCATTGGGTGTTGTTGAATTGCAACTTTTTGAGGTTCTAGACTAAATCATGGTCTCTAAGTCCAAATTTGAATTTCAAATTCTCAAATTCAGCTTTATGATGGTAGAAATCAAAAATTTACTCTGAGGGTGTGGTACAGTAATTGAAAGGGTGTGGTACACATATCAATTCCCTATATATATATATATATATATATATATATATATATATATATGAGTTAATATCTAAACAATTAACATAAATTCCCATTTTTATAGCCAAAATCCTAGTTTACAAAGGATTGAGGATAAGAAGAGGAGGCAACAAAGAGTGATGTGCACAAAAAGAAAGCAACTCTAAATGCAAACTAGTTGAGATCTAGAGTGAATGAAGTAAAAGTGCAAGAAACACTATTGGTTAACTTAACATTAAATACCATTATTAGTGTACTCTTGTATTTTTTTGGTAGAACTTTGGGTTCTACTTGCATTTCCTGATTCTTTTTATGAAAGAAAATGAATATGAATAGTTAAGTAAACTTTTAAGGTCAAAAATCTGGCTGAAGCCTCCACGGAAAACATGTTTCAATATTTAAAACTAGGACTAGAACCACATTTTGACTAGCCCTCCCCTCTCCTGTTAGTTTGAGGATATTCTCAACTTATGCATGGAGGCTTCAAAGAAAATATAAATTTGTTGATATAGAAGCCAACTTGAGTTTATTTATTTTTAAACTGTAGTCTTGTAAAATTTTATTATTATTATGCATAAATGAGGTTTAAATACTTCCAATAATGTGATAACTGTATATACATTTGTTTTTGTATGGTTTATTTGTTTCGATTTTTCTATATATATATATAATATAAATTGATAATTTTCATACTGAAGCATTTAAAAGGTGCCTTAAAAAAAGTTTTTGTCTTCTCCAGAAATTTATAATTGTTGCTTGTTTTGTAGAGTTGTGTGATAATTTACTAATTTAATGGTTGAACATAAATAGGCATTACTTTTGTACTAAATCTTTTCCATAGTTATATTTTTTAGTTAGATGATTCGTTACACTTTTAAATTATTTTGACAATTTTGACACATGGCTGTTCACTCGTGTTTATCAACCGGCAGATTTGCATTAAGTTTTGAAAATTTTAATTTAAAAAATACATGTATTCTATGTCAATTTTGCTACACTTCTATAATGTTGATCAACATTATAAAAAAATACCAAATTGACCCGTATAACTTGACTATTTGTGTCCAAATTGACAAAATAATGTTCAAATTGATAGTGTTCCCTTGCATAGTGATCTTTTAATGAAATTGCCACTATAAGTTATTCATATAATAAATGATAAAAGAAAAATGTTAAAACAATCATGTTTTCTTTTTTATACTCCAAAAATCTTTAAGGGGACTTCATACTATAAACTAATTTTTTTGATATGAAACATGTGAGATTTGTTGTTTAAATGTCATGTTAAGCAATACCACTTTTAATATTTAATGATTAAGATAACCAAAATCGATGATGGATGGAATATTCAAAGTTTTAAAAAAGTATTTTAATTTACTCACCCTTTTGCAAATTCCAAATAGCTTGTTGGTGTAACATAGTTCTTTCGTTTGACTTCAGCATACATTCTGTTGGACATGTCAACAACTGATTTATGTATGATTACAAAAAGCTTGCAAACATTAACTCGTGTATCTCCAGTAACATTTTCTTCGTTTTCCAATAATTTCACAGACACTTCTTGTAAAGCATCTTCAGGCCAATCTAAAAACCTAAAGCACAAACCAATGGAGTGATTTAGTAAAACCAAACAAGAATAATATATTAAATTCTATGTTCTTATAAATACATAATGCAAATTTTTAGAAATTGTTGTATAAGTATTAGTAGAAAATCGCATTAGAATCTATATTTTCATGTAATATAGTTTCTCTTGAGTTCCTTGTTTCCAATGGAGAATCTGCGTTAGAAACAAGGAACTCAATAGAAACTACATTACATGAATACGTAAATTCTAACGCGGTTTTCTACTAGTGAAATGAAGAAAATTAAGATTCCAAATTTTAAATTTAAAAGATGGTTAGATAAATTGTAATCATTAATATGTTTTTTCCAGTAAAGATGTTTGTACCAATCAATGGTGGAGCAATTGACAAGACCAGGGAACATCATGAGGCGTCGACTGAAGAGCTCGGAGACGGGGCTAAGGCACAACACCACATGCAAGTTGTTGCGCACGCGTTCCACAAAAAATGCCCACATGGCCTCCTCTGTCTCCATGATCCCCTCGTTCTTTGCTATCGACCGAATTCCATCAAACACTTGCGACAAGTCGTCCTTGGTGAACAAATTAGGTACCTGTATTATTACGCACATATACACAACCATACATGACTAGTTTATTGGTCACCCCTTTTAATGTGAGAAAAACAATGGAAGAAATAATATCACTTCTCTATATATTCAACTTGATTCATGCCCTTTACAACACTTTAAAGCTTAGAAACTTTTGACCTTCATCTTCAAACCTTTATTATAATTGTTTAGCTCTTACTTACTTCTCCCGTGCTCAGAATATTGTTGATGTCTTCCAGGAATGTTTCTTCTACCACCTGAGTATCGTCAAACAAAAACACCACTTGTCTGTTGCCGTCACCAATTCCCGCAGCTTGAAACAACAGTTTCAAATCATCATGAAATTGCTGACTTAAATAAGTCTGGGTCACTTTCACTTGAAATGGCTGTTGTGTCAATTACAACGCACCCATCATCATTAGCAATAATAAAAACTGACTGACCCCAGTTAATTAGAAGCTTGTCATCATATGTTAACCACAATACAGTGCTAGCTAAATTAAATTGAACAGATTTGTTATGACATATTTATTTTATTGTAAAGTATGAACTCACAAAATGGAATGAACTATATTCTTTGCATTAAAAGTGGAGGGCAAATTATTACCCTTCTGTATTAAGATAATTGAGTATTGGCTTTACACAATACAAAGCATCACAAGGAGAAATTAACTAAAAAAACAGGACTCACATAAGTTTGTGTATTTTACAAGTTTTCTAAAATGATACAATGTTGATTAGGTTGTTTGACAAGAATTGAAAACTTCATTCCAATCATCTTTTGAAGAGTTGCAAGTACAATGTATAATATGGTTTTTGTCATTTGCACTAAATAGTGCATTTAGTTTGCCCCACACAAATTTCTCAACACTTTATACTATAAATACTTGTCAATACTACAATGATCTTCATCAATAATTATTGCAATAAATAATTTTAACAACAATAAGACTTAGCAACAACAATAACTTTGCAGAAAAACAAACTAGCCTTGTATAGGACATAAACCATGTGAAATTCTAATATCTTGAGAGTTGAATGTGCTTCCAACTGGTCAAGCAATGAGTCATGAAATATCTTTCTAGGGTAAGGCAACCTAATTATTAAGTCAACTTAAATGCATTGTTTAGTGTAGTTACAAATTGCTATTGGTACAATTTAAGTTTTATGTTAAGATAGTTTAAATGCACAATTTATTGTAGGGCTACAAATTGCCATTGGTACAGTTTAAATTTTATGGCAACCTTTGTTGGTTCAACCTTTACAATACAAAAGTTGGCTTAGATTGTTTGCAAGTACATTTTAAATAAACTTTTAATGGTCTTTGTCATTGGAATTTTTCAATTGACTTTTAATTCATTACCAAAATAGCATGTCATACTTGAACGTTTATTTTAACATTGAAAAAAATGATTCTCCAACTACGTAAAACGTTTATCAACAGAAAAGAATTCTACTCTAAACGAAAATTCTTGTTGCTGGTCATTTTTATGAAGGCAAACAGTAAACCAATATCCATAACACAAAAAACCAATTGAGTTGAATTTCCTTTTGGGTTGCATATATATATATATAATATATGCGCGCTTTAAATGTGATATGATGTTTCTATAAAAAAAATTAACTGATTCCAGGAAGGAGGTTTTAAAATAAAATAACTTTGATTTTCAAAAGTGCTATGTGACAAAAACTATAGCAATTAAAATAGATGCTGAAGTAATATGAGATTTAGGCAAAGAGTTATAATGGTAAAAAAAGGTACGTTCTAGAATTAAAAAATTACAAATAATAAAAAATGACGATCACGTATAATCCTAAAATCTGGACTAAAAGGAATAAACACTGCAATTGCAACGATTTCTTATTTGATGCTAATTAACCCCTAAACGCCCAAACTCATTTTTTCTGCAAAAACACTGATATCTGTCATTTTAGACAATTGATTCCAAGAACGTTTTTTTTTCTTTTTTTATATAGTTCCAATCATAGGATCTTACATTAGACTAATGCAAAAAGCTACAAGCTACAGTGAAATTTTCATGAGTTTGATCATATGGATTGAGTGACACAAACATTTGAAGTTGGTGTAAGAAGTTTTTTTTGACCTATGCCCAAAATTTTCAGGTCCCTTTGACTAAATATTGTTGATATTTTTTGCACTATGGATGCAAGAGAGATTTGTCCTACATGTTTTAAATTATGTGAGGAATATCTTTACAAATTTTGATGTTCAATAAAGCCTTAGAACAATCCCTTCATGGGCCTCCATTGCAAACATGTGCTTGAAATTCACACTACCGTAGTGTGACATGGGTTTTGTTTTTGCTATGACAAAATAATTATTATCTTTATCTAAAGAGGTTTGTTTTTGTTTAAATGGAATAATGATTATTTTGTTTTTGTAAGTACATAATTATTAGACTTTTTGTCATACATTCAATTTGAATGAAATATAGCATCCTTTCAATCTTAAAGAGTCAATCAAAATGTGGTTAATTTCTTGCAATGTTTACAATGAATGAAAGTGGAGTGGGTTTAATGGGATTTAATTGAATTGGTAACACTTGAAGGTGCAAGTAGCTAGGAAGAGAAAGCAATATATTTGGATTTGAAAAGATACTTGAGTATGGGAGTGAAAGAAAAGTGAATATGCAATGTACTACAATGGATTTATTAAAAATACTTTTTGTTGCCAAAGGACAATTACCAAAGTTTTTGTCATATCTCTTACCCATTTTTCACAAATTTTGTTATTTGTTTCCTAGCAATTTCTAGAAATTTGTTTTTTACAAACCAAATTTCTAGAGGTATTTTTTATATATATATATATATATATATATATATATATATGTATCAAAAATCCCAAGGGTGGGTTTTTGGAAGGTTTTGTCTTGATTGACAACCACAAAAATTTAAAAAATCAAATCAAATCTCTAATAGCTATTGCAATTCAAAAGTTGATGTATTTATCAAATACAAGAATACATTTATATAGTCCACTACTGTTTTAAGAATATTCCAATGAACCATGCCTTCATTATTTACCCTAGGGAGAAGTCAACATAAATGGCATGCCCAACATGCCCCATGAACAAAAAAAAAAACACATAAACAATCACAAATTGAACAGTAAATATGATTTCAATAAAAATTATCCTCCTACATAGCCCTTGCAAAACCCTATTTTAGGAATAAAAAACAAAAAGAATCAATCAAAAATCCCAAAAGAACAAGCCTACCCAAAATCCATTTTGTCCCCCATAAGAATAATGGGCTTTTAGGGTTTAAAATAATAATAAAAATAACAGTCAAAATCAAAGCAAGTATGTCATAAAGAAGTATCAAACCCTTGCATCTACAAACTTTTTATTACTAAAGTAATGATACTTGATTTACTGGAGTTTCCATCGAATGGTAAACACTACTGAAAACATAAACATTTAGATAGATATGCTTAATATTAATTACCCTCATATCAGCAATAAAAGCAGACAATTTTGTTAAACTCTTACGTCCACTCCCTCCAACTCCAACTAGCAATAAATTGCCACGCGGTTGCATGATGACTCGGTGAATTCTACAAATATGATTCATTGCGTCTTTAAACATAACCTGTTTTTGATAAAAGAAACATCCAAACATATTGATAAAAGAAACATCCAAATATCAATCTAGAATTCAATAAATATATATCAAGAATATTACTTTATGGGAATTGATGTAGGTACACGTAAGGTTTTTTATATGACACATAGGGGTAAATTTTAGATATATACTATCAACAAGTTGAATTTGAAAAATTTGAATTCATATTTGGATTTAGAAATTTTGATCTAGTTTGGAACTACAAAGGAAAACACAATTGAACAACGCCCAATGGAAGAGCTTAGATTTTTTTACAAACAAAGTGTAAAAGTAATAATTTACCCCCTAGTTAAGCATTTTCACTAGGCATTATTCAATTGTAACCTCCTTTGTGGGTCTAAATTAGATTAAGGTCTCTAAATCCAAATGTGAATTCAAATTTTCCACTTCCAACTTGTTGATGATAAACATCTAAATTTTATCCACCCTTGGTATCCATATAACAAACCCTAGGTGTGCCTATATCAATTTCCTAATTTAATTGAATATCTATTATTATTTTGTATCCATATTTATAAACATATAGAATTGTTTGAAAATAAATTTGTAATTGGATGTTTTAACATTTTTGTGATGACATAAATATTTTTATACTTTTTATATTATAAAATCAAGCACTTTGACTATATGCCCGAAATACATTGTAAAACTTACATAAAAAGAACTTTTATATAGAGTTTAGAATACACTAATGGAAAATGGATCCAAATCAAGCCGTCCTAATCAACACTACCATGTTCAAAATGTCCTAACCAAACGTCCAAATCAACAAAATATTATTGATTCTAGCCTTGCTTACTAGTAGTGATATGGTTTAATGTTGTGTTTATCTTTAAATCATAATGATATTGTATTGTAATGAGTTGAATGAATTGAAAGGTTTACCAAATTCATGCCAAATGTACCCGGTTGTGTTTGCAATTCTCTTAAGTTTTCTTCTAAAGACTCCCTCAGTTCTTTATAACTTTCAATAGGTTCATATCTTGCATCATCAATTGGTGGCATCATACAACTACTAATAAGTGGCATGGTTTTATCATGACCAAATATTGTTTTCCAATCAGTATTGAAGTAGTCTTTTAATTTTGAACTCAATAAATCCTAATTCAATATAATCTGATTTTTTAAATATATACATGGGTATTGCAGTTGCACTTTAAAATTGCAAGTGAAAAATTTGTCATGGTTAAGAAGTATATAAATTTTCGTCAAAGGTATAGACAAAGTCACATGAAGATTTGCTAATTTTAAAGCAAAATCAAAGTGACAAGGCAACAACACAAACTTATGATTCAAATTAAGTGCGTTCAAATGTAAATTCAGTTGTTGAACTTATCTACCTTTAGCCATGTTTGATCATTAACATCCCACATGCGATCACCATATACTCGCAAACATTCATGAATAAATAGTTTAAGTATACCTCCTTTTGTATGAAAAGTATCTTTATGTGCCAACAGCATTCCTTGAACAACCTATATATATACATGTGCAAAATCAAAATTAGATATATAACCTTGATTTCTATTGTTACAATTTACCAAACATCAAGGTAACACTGGAATGCATACCCTCTAAATTTTTTAGGAGAGTCCAACAAGAGTTACGCTTAGAACAGCTTGTTCAAAAACTTAAAAATGGTATATTTTTTATAGCTTATGCCCTTAGAGCATCTCCATTAGTGACTCCAACACGCTCAAAGTGGATGAAAAGTGTTGCAAACATTCTTCAAACTCTGTCAAGACACTTGGTCCTACCATGTCTAGCAAGGGTACTTCAAACCGTTGTTCGTCATTATTGAGCCTAAGTTTAGTGGGCTTTATCCTCTACTTTCCTTGATAAGTGGTCAACTGCTTATTTATGGGGCGTGTTGGAGTGCAAGCCCACCTTTTTGAAGAGCATGGGTGGAGATCTAGGGGCTTGAGGGTCGGGCAAAATAGATGGAAAACTTTAAAAGAGCCCGGACTGGTGGAGATGCTCTTACAGGTTAAGTTTTATATGTTTTTGAAGGTATATATATATGTATACATATACATACATATATATACATATATAGGAAATTGCTAAAGCCACACCCTTGTGAGCAAGTAAATTGAGAATTTGATGCTAATTCTTTTTATTCAAGTGATCCATCATGCATTCAATCACGTCATTTCCACATCCTTGAAAGAAAGAAGAACAACTCCTATTACTTTTGGAATTTTTATTGCACCTTTGTTAAAAAGGAATTGATATGTGTACCACACCCTTTCAATTACTGTACCACACCCTCAGAGTAAATTTTTGATTTCTACCATCATAAAGCTGAATTTGAGAATTTGGAATTCAAATTTGGACTTAGAGACCATGCTTTAGTCAGAACCACAAAAAAAGTTGCAATTCAACAACATCCAATGAAAAAGCTCATCTTTTTTTTACAAACAAAAGTAAAAGTAACAATTTTCTCCCTAGCTAAACTTTTTCATTGGGTGTTGTTGAATTGCAATTTTTTTTTATGGTTCTAGACTAAATCATGGTCTCTAAGTCCAAATTTGAATTTCAAATTCTCAAATTCAGCTTTTTGATGGTAGAAATAAAAAATTTACTCTAAAATGTGGTACACTAATTGAAAGGGTGTGGTACACATATCAATTTCCTTGTTAAAATTTTGATGTATTTCTGCTTTAAGTAATTCAAAAATCCTATGTTTTTAATTTCAAATTTCTACATCTCCAATTTTTTTTGAATATAGTCTTAGAATGATAAAAGTGAAAAAAATATTTCAATCCAAATTTTAAAAAATGAACATTAAATTTTCACATTTCATGCTAAAAGCACACCTATATATATATATATATATATATATATATATATATATATATATATATATATATATATATAAATATAAAAATAAAAGTTCTAAATGTGAGGTGGGCAAGTGTGTGAAATCTTATTTTGGTGGGATTTCAACCCACATAAAAAATAATTAATGGATTTTATTAATTAATTAAAATTTATTCTTATTATTATTTGATTTGATCATCATACATTTATTTCATAAAATAAATTAGGAAATTTAGTTGTTTTTGACAAGCCTTTTGAGTTATTTGAAAGTTGTTTAACCCTTAAGCGCCCAGTGAGAGGATCTTGTCGTTGGGGCCCACAACTTTATCTCATTTTTTCTCCCGATTGGTACAGTAAAAACAATCAAGGCTAGTCTCCATCAACACAAAAGGTAGTCCTTTTTCAAATCCTACGGTCACTTTTTCTGAATGTAATTTTCCAAGCTGTGGTGGCCATAAACCCCCCATTTTTTCCTAAATCTTAAAATAACTATGAGCGCTCAAGGGTTAACCCCTAAAGGACCATTGCCTCTTTGGAGGACCAATGGGATTTTGGGCATATACCTATACTATTTTATATAGTTCTTTTTAATTTTTATTAAGGTGAGGAATTCAAAGACCTACATGGGTATCTAATTTTACTTCATTCATATATTTGATGAAGAAGTCATGCAAGAATTTATGAAAATTAGGGGTGAAGGAGCAATACAAGCATGGCCTCTCCTTTGTAAATTTGTGTTGATTCCAAAGAGGGTCAACTTTTATGGGCACAAGGTGTAGCCACTTGGGCAAAGGAGAGAGGTCTGTCAAGGGCTGTCTTGGGGGACTCCCAACCCTCCATTCCTTCTCCCCCTTGTGAATTTTGGTAATTTAATTTTGTAAGCAATTTATGTATTTATGTATTTTTTAATTTTCCTTTTCAAATTGAAGTATGTTAAGATTCCTTGGTTTTTGTTGTTTTGATTGATGTAATTCAGATTTTTGAAATGGACATAAAGCCTCCAATTTTTCCTAGTGTATTTACAAATTTCATAACCTTCTGACATTTAGAATTTTTTAAAGTATGTTCTACACCTCCAATTCATTTGAAAATTCTCCATTACATACTTTCCTTAAACTTCTTAATGGAGTAATTAAACCTCAAGTTTGTATAAAGCATTTTTTTACTATAAGAGTAGTCAAAGGCTTTTAAAAAATTTGGACAAAACCAACTTCTTTTATTTATTTATTTTAGATGTCAATATCTCACTATTCTTCATCTGAAATGAGCTGATTTTCTTCCTAGAAGTACCTCTCGGACAAGATCCTATGATTGGATTTTTTTAAAATTCCTAACTTCCTACTCATTCCCCTAGCAGGGGTAGTTTTTAATGACTTTTACATAAAACTGGGCTTGATCCTGTCGGGGTTAAAACATGCTTTTTTTTGTATCAGCAGTTTTGGTCATTTCACTATTATTTGTGTCATCAAACTTATATCATATAAATCATGATCATTGATGCCTTTCAGATTAAAGTTAGATTTAATAAATTTTCAAAAATTCTATGGAACTTCAGCACAAATTCTACAAGCAAAATCAACATATTAGAACCTTCATGATACATTAATCTAGAACACATAAGGCCAATACAAATTATGTGACTCCAGATTTGCTACATGTATGAATAACATGTACTCGATTAGGAATTACATAGGCAACAAAACAAAGACATCTCAAGACTGGTCATATGAGAAAGCCCTATTCAATGTATACTTCAAACCAAAAGTAATTCAGCATCATGTTTTATACTGTAGGCTTAAGGACACAATTTTTTTTCAAAATATTTCAAAGTTTTCTTTGGCACCTTTGCAAGATCACGCATATTAAACACATAATGACTTTTACTTGGTGTTGGTAAAAGTTCTTTAACAATCTCTTGATAAACCCCAATGCAAACAAGCATCAAACTGTCTCCTAAAAGACGAACTTCGTCCTCAAAATTAGCCAGCTTTGCACTCAAAATTGCTCCAAAAATACGCTTCATTTGTTTATCACTTGGAGCTGTAATATTTAACTATATTGTTCCCAATCACCCAAAACATAAGATGATTAGATATAAGTTTCCAATACTTGAATTATTCATTGTAAATAGCATGAAAGATTATCAAATTGTATATTGAAGTGTAACATGATCATGATTTATCAATACACATACTACTTTGTCCATGATTACTTTGAATTTTGAAGCAACGACTTATCAAATATCACGTTTGATCATTCATAACTTTGGTGTGCTTTCCAAAATTATTACAAATCAAACTGTGTTTGAAAGAATCAAATTATTATTAATATACAAAAATTGGAGAGTTTTGTAGCATTGAAGAAGTATTAAAACTCCAAAAATCTCAATTTTGGCAATCAAGTGGGATTTTTTAAAAGTTGTATTCATTAACATGCATTAAAAATTTATTTTGAATTTGCTTGAAATTTTCTTGAATAATCACTTATATTTGACTTTATAGAGATTTATGAGTTCTATTTTGTTGTTCTTTTTCAAGTTGTTTATTCCCAAATTTTATAGCTGTCATACAATTTATAGAATTGTGCCTTAATAATTTGGCAAAAGAACTAGTGGTTTTAAAATAAAACGTCTCGAGGTTACAGATTTTTTTCTAAAATCAAAGGACAAAGATATGTTGAAATGTTATTTCTTCGTATGTACCGTAAAGAAACTAGAGTGACACTTAGGGCCGCTTTACACTATGAGTGGAGGCTGGTTTCCAGGCTCTGACACTCGGAATGCTAGTACCTAATTGATTTAAAATTCTGAAAACTGCCTCAACTCCTAAGTGCTCTAACCATTTTCATCAAAATCAGGGTTTTTAAAGATCTACAACTTTGATGCGGCTTATCTTAGTTAATCAAATGATTCACAAAAGTGACCATTGAAAATAGTGAAGCATTTATTTAGAAAATACCTTGCAAATTTTGGGAATAATTGACCATGGGAGATGGGAGATTATAACATTTGATCAAACAACATGTGATGGCAAAATCTCAATTTTTGGCAAGTAGTTGCAGTTTAATGATTTTTACAAAATTCTATAAGCCCTTGATTCATCTCAATTTTTTTGAGTAGCAAGAATAGATGTGAATGCACCCTTGCAAATTATTGAAGATTTTACTTCTTTATATGTAAAGTTTAGGGCTTCAAACCACTCTTGCACAGAAAACAATAACCGGCACAATTGGTGAGGGTTGCCCTAACAAGGGTTTAGAACATGCTTGTACCCTTGCTAGTGAATTTCCCATAACCACAAAGCACATGCAAGGAAGCTTGCAAGGAGTATTGACTGGTTGTAGCTTGTAAGCAGTTGCTTGCCACCACACCCCATATGGTGTTTTATCCAATTGAGGCTCTTGAGGCACTTGTATAACATTTGACTTGCCTTGCCGTTACTCCACTTGCATGGACCACTTGAATATTTTGATAATTGTAGTTTATAACAAGGTAAAAAATTTAGATGCAATACCTCAAATAGGCTTGTGAAATCATGTGAGGACCATTTTGGTCCTTTGGGACGTTCAAGGGTTAAGGCCTTTACACTAAGAGTCAAGGTTATTTTTTCAAAATATGTTTTAATATTTGAGAGACAAGATTTGACACATCCCCAATCTCAAAAACTAGGTTTTCCAAAAATATGAAGTCAATTCTTGGGCCGGATCAGTTGTCAAATTTTATTAAAATATGATTTTGTGAACTACAAACATTCTTTTAAGATACTCAACACCATAGGATGGGGTAAAAATATCAATGACTCTCCTAAATCTCTTCTTTTTTATCTCTTTTTTCCTGAAATTTTCAAAATTTGTTCTAGTGGTCTCAACTTTTGACCACAATACCTTTACACACAAGACAATTAGCCCCATTATACTAATATTATAATAGACACTTGGGGCCGTTCCCAAGGCCATTTGGGCTTAAATTTTGGTTGAAATGGCCTCAAATCTTCATGGCAGTGACTTCTAGTGTAAAGCGACCCATATTAGTATCGTAATTTGTTTTGTTTGGTTTGTTTTGGTTTTGTTCCGTACCAATGAAAAACATGCTTGGATTCGTTGAGAAATTCTATTTCGACCTCCACCAGGAGGCGCCATGGCACACAGAAGTTGCATGTTCAGTATTTTCTTCACTTCTTGCTTCATTCGGTCGTACCAAAATCCATTGTCCATCCACAGTTTCAGTAGCTCCAATGGTGGCATAAATCCAAACTGCGTAGCCCATATTTATTATCATCATCATTGCTCTACTTCAAAAATCAAAACACAATAAATGTGTATAAAATGTTAAAGGAAATGACACTTTATTTGTATTCAATTTCAGGTATTATTTAACAATAAAATCTTACATACTTGGCATATTTTACATGTTACTAAAAGTATAACTATATACATACCACACTCTTCTTAGGCATGTTGACATCATCAAGGAAACAAATGAGAAATTTTCCTCCGGGTGGAGCAAATACTCCTTTGGTCCGTTTTTCAAGGCGACCTTCAATACCTTCCTATTTATATAAGAAAATTTTCTGCTTTTAAGTATTCACAAGAAAATATAATTATCATTAAAATAAAGATAGGAATTGAGCACATTCTGTATCATTTAACTAAAGATTGCTAGCAATTTGGTGGAAATTTTATCCTTTTCATGAAAAGATTTCATTCAGATAAAAAATTAAATCAAATTAGACACATTCAAAATATTTTGTAGTTATATATTCTTGCAAGAACTTGTGCCTAATTACTTTGGCTTTTACTTAAAAATCTTTAAGGGTTTCAGTTTGTTGAAAATGTATTTTGCCATTTTTTATTATGTGAGAAGATGACGTAAATCTAAGCTTTGTAAGTTTACAAAAATTCATAAAAAATATTTATTGAAGGTCAAATATTATAGAATTCTTTGTGATAAGATAACAGTACCAACAATTCCCTACAACGTATTACGAAGCCTCAATGTCATGGATGTTGCCATAAAAAAAAATCCTTATAAATCATAGCTTAAATTTTAATTTGGATCTGCCTTTTAGTTTCTAAAATCATTATTTTGGTCGAGAATACTGACTCATTGATCATCCTTTATCAGTATTTCAGTTTGTAAATATCATTACGTTAACCATTTAGAGACTACCGAACCATAATTTTGGTTCGGGAGAGTGGTTTTTGGCTTATAGAGTAAAATTGTTCAATAATTTGGAAACCAATCTTGAAGAATGCTTGTGCTCACAAGAATTTTGCATCCAACCAAATATAAAATAACAAAATTAGGCATGTGAGTTCATAAACAATGATGTTTATACGGCATGGCCTCAAAATATGTATCCATATTTGGTCAAAGATGGATCAAAGCAACAACACAATACATCAAACATCCAAGAAGAATGTCAAATTTCAGACGTGCAGTCCTAAAAAGTTTCAAATTCCTCAAGAAATACTCTTGTATTGTTTCTCTATATGGTAGTAGTATAATTGTAATATTTGAAAATATATTGAAACGGTGCTATCATTTCATACTAAAAATTTATTGTCCTACATTTAATGCCAATTCTTTATTGTTTTCACTGATTGGATTTTCCATAGCATTTATCGATTTTCTTGTAAAATTGTTTTTGGGTAGCATATAAAGTGAGATTTTTGACCCTTTTTGTTCACTTAGCTACACCTTGTGATTGCTATTTTTATCCATTTTGTGTGAAACTAGTCTCCTTGAAAAGTTGAAAAACCATGCTTTTTAGAAGTATAAGGCTCTTCTCAAACAAAACTTGTATGAAGTAGTAAGATCCAAAACCCCACAAGCACAAAAACTAGAGATTTTTCACCTAAAACTCACTCAATCACTATAATATTTCACCTCCAACAATAGATCTAGTTGAAATTTTGATACTTTATAGTAAACAAGGTTTATTTCCCATTTGTACGGTTGGAGTCTTGAAAGCAAGTCCATATTTGATTCAACTGCACGTCCAAGTTTACTACCCCAGTTTCTAATGGGTTTTGTGAAAATATGTGTGGTCTTTAAAGGGTTTAAGTATCAGATTTTGCAACTTATAGCTCGAAGAAATAGATTTGCAAATGAAGCTGTATACAAGACTACAATATTATCTTGTTGTTTCAATGGAAATGGTGACAAAATCAACAGTTGATCATGAATTTCATCAATGGATTGTTGCAATGATTTCAAAGAACATTCACGTTTAAAATTTGGTAAAAGGAAATCTGCAACTTTGTAATATTAAATAAGTAAATCATGTGGCAAGATGGTAATGTGTTAGTGCAGAAAAAGAAAATGGAAAAAAGAAAAAGAAAAAAAACTGAAGTAATACTGCTTGTTGTTACAGGATTTCCTAATATCTCATATCATTGTCTAATTCTTGTTCTCTCTCATGCAAGATAGGCAAAATTTACTTAGGCATCTTGAATTAGCATTGGACGTATTCTACTTGTAAATATCATGTTGACTATGAAAAATTTGTGAATGATTTTTTTTATTTTAAATTTTTAAGATGAAACATTCAGAATTCTGTTCATTTCAAATTTAAATATCCCGTGATAAAAACATAGAGTATAATTCAACATGAGTTGGAAACACATTATGTAGTAATGTGGTAATGTATTCATATATTTTTTGAAATGAAAATATATTAATCCTTATGGCTAGGTCAACCACTATAATTGATTTATGTATGAACACACCAAGTCATATGTGGGATGCATTTTCTAGCTAAATTGATGACTACCCCATATTCACACCCACATGTTACAAGTGTTACCAATCAATTGGATTTAACCCCATATTCACACCCACATTTTACAAGTGTTATCAATCAATTGGATTTAAAATGGAAACGCTGTGAGTTGAAAGTGTAAGGGTTTTTTTTTTATAGATTTTCCAATGTGGAAAAATGTTCGCCCATGTGCAAAAGTAATGATCAGTTTTTGTTTTCTGATGAAACAATTTGTCACGTTTGGCCTTAAAGCGATCCTCTCACTTTTAGACGTTGATTTGTGTATTTTGAGATTAACATCCATCCCTATGAATAATAATGGGATCTTTCAACAAATTCTCAAAATCTACACTATACAAACACTTTTTCTTCCTAAATCATGGTTACTTTATGACAAGCTGATGTGTATAATTTGGTATTTCCAACAAACTTTCAATGAACTTATAAACAACGCAAAACAAGAAAACCCCCTTAGAAAATGTCGCTCCTCCATTTGATCAAAAGCGTGAACAGCTTAATGATGCACGAGTTTAGGCACAAATTTGGATTTAAGTACAACCAAATAATATAAGGAATTTCTCCTTAAACATAAACCTCTAAAACTTTTATTTAATAATTTCATGGGATCTAGGATATTCAAAAATTCTTGCATGAAACATGTTCTTCTAATATTTTATCAAGGAAATCATTGACTGAAAACTCCACAAGTATTAAATAAATTTTCAGTTACAGGAGCAATGAGATAATTGTCTAAAATTAAAATCACCTCATACTGCTAATTTTTCAACACAAATGTAAGAGTGAGGTAATAGTATACAAATAGTGGGAATTGTGACTTAAGATTACAACACGATAGTAGATTGCAGGCTGCTAAGAAAACTCAAAGTTTACAATTTAAATTAAAGTTATTACAAATAAGATTACAGAATGTAGAAATGTTTGCAACACAGTTTTTCAAAAATGCCACAGTCAACAAAAGATCGGTAAAACTAACAACAGGTGTCTTTGTCCTTGGTTTGGTTAGAAGCAAAACCTTGGCTTAAATCTGTAGTTTATGACAAGTTTTGAAGGCTTCTAAGTTTTCCTAGGATATGATTCGTAGAACGTTATCTAATAAAAATATCACCTTGCTCGCTATCAAGTTTGAAACTGATGGGTTTTTAGTCCTAAAAACCAATGGAAAAAAAAGTATCTTGATATAGAGATTCTCATGTTTCCAATAACATGTTTAAAATAAAAACATGAATAGGTTTTGCCTTTCGTTTTTTTGGACATCAAAGCATAGTTTTTATAGAAAATTGAATAAAATCACCAGTACGTTGAAAATTCAAACTCTGATATTGTTTGGATTTTATCTATCGATTTTTTTCCCAAATATCATCTCTGATGTTCTTGCTCTATTCTCGTCGAATTTTCCTTTTGGACACAGTTCAATTGAAAGCAGGGCCTTTTCAGCCCCTTTTCTATATGGTAATCTTATCTGTGTAAACAATAAAATCAAATTGGAAACCTAGAAACAATACGACTAATGAATAATTAACTCCCGGTGTTAGTACATCCATACCAGTTAAGTATTATTGAATTTTCAAATCCTCAATTTTCTGTCGTATGCAATTACAATCCTATAGCAAACCTATCTTTTGTTCCAAAATATACCTTCTATTTCTGTTCTTTAAATATCTAAGACATATATGATTTTGCTTCTATTTCATTTCTTTACAAATATGAAGTATATATAGCTCTTACTCTCTTTACTTACCCCTTTAACTTATAAGAAGAATCAGGAGTACCTGATTGGTCATTGATTATAATACAAAACCAATGAATGCCATAGCTTTGAGCAAATACGTTTTATTCTAACCCATTTTTCAACTCATTTAAGGATGTATGTCTCTTTGACAACTCAAAACAGCTGTTCTTTTTTTAATAAAAAGCTTCAACAACCATTAGTTATGCAGGGGTTGTAGTATTAAAAATACCACATGTACATATTCAGTGTTAAGAACATCATTCATTTATATATACAAATTGAAAATGAGTAAGGTTGGTGAAGATTATAAAAAATATCAAATGTTCAACATTTACATTTTTCAACATATCAAAATTTACCATGTAAACATCAGATTTTACATGGAAATTGTTAGCGCACGATTTCTGCGATTTGCAATATTTACAAGCTATGACAAAACAAACAAAAATCCGTTTCTTCTCTTTCAATTTCTTTCATTAACACAATCACTAAACACTCACAATAATTCGCATGCTGTAATTCAATGTGTGACATTCATAGATATCAAGCTATATTTGAAGCAAAAAAAGATAGAGTATGGAGAGGAGAATCTTTTGAAACATATGGGCTTCTTCTAAAAATATTCATGTAGTAAACCAGAAATTTCAAATGAAATTGCATTAATTATTTCTCAAAAAGTTACTTGACATTTTGTCCAACATTTACTTATGTAGTTGTTTTTCCATAGCATTCAAAATTATGATTATAACAAAATATTATACATCTGCATTTTGCACTGGTGTGTCAATATACATATATACATATATACATACATATGTACATACATGTATGCCTCTCCTTTGACATACACCTATACACACATCTTAAAATATAAGCTTCATTTGATTTGGAGGTATACAAGTATAAAAAGTACCTGGCAACTATTAGACGATGTCTGTGCAGAAAAGTTCATTGTAAATGACGCAAGACCTTCTGGAAGGGAGACAAGCACGGTTCCAATTACAAGCGTCTTGCCAACTCCCACATTTCCAACAACTAAAGTATGCCTTTTTGCTAAGATAAGGTTTTTTATGACATAATTAAATCGTACCTAAAATTAAACAATGATATTTTTTAGTAGTTTTCATTATATGAATTGTGAAACACATATGATATGCATTAGAGGAAGTTGCATAGAAATTTATCAAATTTGTGTTAAAAACACAATAATTCCTTTTTTGTAAAGTACATCATCTTCTAAATGCTTGTCAATGGTTTAAGAATTCAAATTCATAAGAAAACTACATTTGTTTTCCAAAAAATCTGGTGATTTCATATAAACCATATCTCACAATAATATTTTTGACTTTCAAGTTCATCATGCATAAAGAGTTGGTTGTATGACTTTTCTTTGTTTTGAACAAATGAGTGTAAAACCCTATAATCATGTTGTCATTCACTACAAATTTTAGGCACACAACTGCACATGATATTTTGAAGGGTCCTAAAATCAGAATATAACAATATTAATCTTCAATCTTTCTGGTCATTTTTTAATCAATGATCACCTTCTAAGTTTTGGTCTATCATGATTCCATCCCATAATTCTTTTAAGCGTTTCTTATGATACTACTAAGATCAATGTATGCAAACAACAATTCTATTGTGAAAATTGGACTATGCATGCAATTTTGGATTATTTTTGCAAAACATTGGAAGATTTATTGTCATGGACTCTGAATAGTCTAAAATTAGTTAAATTCGTCATAAGATTCAACATGGGTGTATGTAAATTTTCATGTTTTTATAGTTCTTAATGTGTAAATAGATGCGAATGCTTTGAAGGACACACAGTGTCAACAGTTGGAACTTGAATTTTGAAAAAAGGGGCTCCAGCTGGGATTTTGTAAACTCCTCCAAGCTTTTCCTCCCATGGAGTAAATGTGCGTTTTTTAACATCAACAAAGTAATCATAGACAAGTCCAGAAGCAGGGAATCTGTCCAATTTTTCAAAAACACTACCGTAAATATTGACATTAAAGACTCAAAAAGAGAGAAAAAGAAAAAATGAAAAGCGGATGTGAAGAGAAACATATGCAAAAAAACAAGATTTGGTAATATTTTAAAATTAAGAGTCACGACGCAAAATCAAGGATGTGTACCTGAATTCTCAAAATATGCGTCCCGTATGTTACCTTTGGTTTACGTTGCAAAGCACTTCTTTTAATTTATAATAAAATGATAAACATGTATTTGTTCTATATTTATGACAATTTATGATAATACCCTCAAACTCATACCACCTACATTGATCTCTCCAAATAATTAAAGATAAGAACATTGAATTCAGAATTAGGAAATACTGCTTGTTGCAAAACAAACAAACGAAAGTTAACTTTTTAAACAGTTTTTTTGCCTTTCCTATGAGTATTCATTTATAAAGGAAATTGTAAATGGTTGTTTAATTCGGATATTTTAACTGTTGTGTCGAGAAATAGTTTTTTTTTTTGTTGTTCTTGCTAAGGGCACTAAAATACTAAAAATAAAAAACCTAGATGTATGTAGACTTTTGAATCTGAAATGACAAGCTACGTTGGTTTTACAGATACTACAACGCATCCAATGGCATTATAAAACTTGCTATGATTTTGCAAATGCGAAATTTGTAAACTTTCATGTTTTAGAACCATAAAATATATCCTTTATGTGAAAAATAAATTACTACATGATTTGTATGTATTTTACATATTGAAATATAATATAAAAATAAAAATAAATGATATTATGTTGACCAAAATTATTGAACACTAGGGTTTTTTAGATGAATATGAATATTACATTGTGTTGTTTACTTTATTTGTGTGAAATTTGTTTTGGAATTATAAAAAATCTAAGGTACCACTATTAGAAAATCAATTACGTTGCATCATAATGAAAGCTATAAGTTAGCAATCTAGCTATTTGTTTGATAACTTGGACTAGACGATATAATTATTGCAATAAATGTATATCAATGATTTTTATACTAGTGTGTTAGGACACTTATCAATTGAGGAATTTGAGTTCGGTGGAGTTACAAGTTCATTTTTAATCTTTAAATATTTTACTTTGTACAAACAAATTTTATATGGAGCTTCATTTCTTTAACAATTTTGTTATATCCCATTCTATTTGAATGGATGAGATTTGCTACCATCAACAATTTATATTTGAAAGTATAGTGAAGGAAAAATATGAAATAAAGCCTCTACAACCTTGTCTTAAGGCGCAAGGGTGTTGATGCCCTAAATCTAATAACTTATTTAAAGAAATTTTTTCTAAGTTTGTGTTCTTTTTCATGCTAAATAGCTCTTTGTTTTTTAATATTGTAAGATGCACACTAAAAAGCTACATAGCAATTTATTACACATCAATCAAAGGATGATTTTATTGTGGACAAGTCTTGTCAAACCTTTGATGTGTTAGTCTTTCTTGCACAAGATTTGAAGTTTAATAAATTTATTTCATATACTAGCAATATAGAGTTTTGGAAATTCAATCATAGTCTTTTTTTTAACCACCCTCATAGACATTCAATTCTTCATCAAATTAAAAAGTGATTACACATTTGAGAATTCTGCTAAGGAGGACAAAATATATTAGAATTTGAAAAGTAGATTATTCCTATGTCATGCTTTTAATCCGTGTCAAATGCAATTTTGCACAAATGAGTATGACATATTTATCATTTTTTGTTAGCATCATCCACATCTTTGTGGCTTTTAATTACCTTTTGGAATTTGAATTTGTCTCAACTCAAGCAAGCCTATTGTACATTGAGAACATATTGAGAATATATTGGTGGTAATTGTTAACAAACTTGTAGTGATTTTAAAAGCATGTAAACCATAACTGGATGTTTTTTCAAATGATTTTTTTCCTACACTTCTCCTAATTAGATTTACATCAAACTTCAATAAAATGTGCTCCTTTTCTAGATTTGGTAAAATATTGATTGAGTGAGAAAATTATAAAAAAAGGACAACAAATTTATGTCCGAAACTCTAGTTTTGTCTATTTCATGAAAGGTGACCATTTTTCCTAAATAAAAATTATACTTTGTATAATTTAATTGTGTACAATTTGTATTGTTATCGAAACTTCGAGCATTGGTTGTATGAGCTTTTTAAACCCTTAAAAACCAATGAGGATATTTTTTTTTTCTAAAGGATGACAAAAAAAAATGTTGCATGTAAAATCCCATTTTTATCCAGTATTTTTGAAAGTAACCATGAAGACGTGCTCCATCATGGAAAGCAAAACGTAGCCAAATTATAAGATCATAAAGACGGTGTTAAACTCCATGTTGTCCTTCTTGGAATTTTCAGGAGGATAACATGTAATGCTCACATGTGCAAATTTTGGTAATAATATAAAATTGTGTGGGCACTTTGCCACATTGTTGTAGTTGACTCTAGGATTGCCATGGGAACCAACCAATCCTTTAACCCTTAAAGGTCATGTTGGTCATTGTGACTACCTTTCTACAATACATATACATGGTGTGGCAAGTGTCCACTCATTATAATATTATTTCTAAAAGTTGCAAAAGTCAACAGTGTATGGTGTCTTCATGAAAATTGCAAGGACATCATGAGACTTAACACCATGTATGTGAATCTTCTCACAATTTGGGTTATCTAAGTATATGAGTACATTTAATGATATTGCCTTCCATGATACACCATGTTTTCATGATCACTCCTAACAAAAATCAAATAAAAAATGATTTTTTTTTTCATCCTCCAAAACATTTGTTTATTATCTAGAGGACAATAAATTTCTTCTTGAATGTTTAACCCCTAAATGCCCAAGGCACCAAATTTTAGTGTTCAAAAAACTTCCAGAAACTTTAAAACCATGTTGAAGATAGAGATTTGACTATATTAAGGTTTATTTTGGAGTAGTTGTGGGTTGAAGATAGCTTTAGTGTTCAACTTTAACATCCTACATACCTTATTCCAATTTTTTTAGTGGAAGCTAAACTACAAGCATACCTTTTGTGTCATGAATAATGTCACAAAGCCTATGACAAGCTGCCACATTGAAAAGATAGGCAACAAGTTGAGAATAAAGTCAAGATTTCCCTTAGGCACTCCCTTGGGCAATGGGGGTCCTTTTATTGAAACTTTGTTATCTAACAAAATCTAAATATGTTTTTGTGCTAATTTCACTTGGGATATTTTTGTTATACATGTTAGAATCTATTCACCATTGAATTTTCTTTCATTCATAATAATTTATGGTCAATATTTGGAGTTAAAAAAATTCTTTGTATTAGGTGGTAGCTTTTTTATTATTGCATTGCAAGATCATTTATGAAATTGTGGTCATGAATTTGGAAAGGGGTCACTAGTTTTGAGGTAACAACAACAAACAATAAATCACTATAAATAATTGTTTCCCATTTTTGTACACAAAAGTTATTATTTTTACATTAGAATTTTAGGACAGCTAGAAAAAGCCTAAAAAAATCATACTCAACCACATTCAATCACAAATATCTTAAAATCCGCATGGCTTTTTTGAAGGTTTTTTTGGTAGCACCATCTAAAAGCCTTTGAAGTTCAAGATCCTATCATTACAATTTTATTTTGATGTTTATTAACTCCTAAAGGTCCAAGCAAAGTTTTCACCAAAACTCTCCAAAACTGCCATTTTTAGAGCATCAACCACATTTGAAAATAAAAACATTTTTATGCACATGTGACCATAGGATCTTGTAGAAGAATAGTTTTAGGAGATGTAGAAAAAATTTCAGAGTTTTTTGTCTTGTAGATTGGAAGTTAGAATGGTATGAATATTCAAAAATGTCATGTGAAAAACCAGGCAGTTACCCTTAGGAAGGTGAAATTCCTAAGGAAAAAAGGCCATGTGGGTGGTGCTTCTCTAAATTCCTTATTCCACTTAAGTAAAGTACATGTCAAAAAAGTTTCAAATCATTTGGAGTTGAACAACATATGGACAAAAATTAGTAAGTAAAAAGAAGTAGAGAATGATTCAAAACACTAAATTGTTAAGAATTTATTTATGGAAATGAAAATTGCCAATCCCAATGGTTGGAATGTTGTAATAAACAATCTAGATCTTTTGGTTTTTTTAGTTTTCCAAAATAATGAAAATTGAGCAAAATAAAGGACTTCAAAGTTTATTTAAGAGTAGTGAATCCATAATTGCCCGCAAACTAAAAATCCTCATAACTTTCATCTTGTTGATCAAAATGGAACGATTCAAAGCTTCCTACATTCACATAAATCTGCTAAACCAATTTTTAAAAATTTGTTCTTGAAAAAGTGATTTTTAAAAATCTACCCAAGCTGCCCGACGGATGTAAAAAACAACATACTAGGCCATAACTTTTACTCATAACTCCAAATGTCAAGGATTTTAGTGCATATGAAAGATAAATCTTGTCCCCCACATTCTAATAATATTTCAACCTAAAATGTGAAAAACTCCAACCACAGGTACCTGCCCAAAATTAGCTTATGTTTCTAATAAAGAGGGTCTGGTGCTTTAGGGATTAATGATCATACAAGGACATTTCAAAAACTTCAAAACTGCCTTCCAAAAACGAGAAAAAAACCCTTGGCATTTAGAGGTTAAGGGTTAGGAGCTAAAGAGAGAAGACAAACAGAAAAAAAAACAAGAATTTGTGACCTGGGGTCCTGATCTCGCAACCAGAGGTCAAACATGTTTCGGCCAGGCTCATCCACACTGGCTCCAACGGACCAGATGAGACAAAACAAAAACCACGATTGGATGGCGGGGATGAAGTGGTCGCCCTCGCCCGGATGAACTCCGTTCTCTATAACTGCTAGCAGGTCAAACATTTTGGATAACGTCATCACGCTGTTCAGCACTTCGATGGGGATGGTCTCGTAACATTTATACCGGACCGTCGTTGCTGCATCGATGTACATCAGCAGCAGCTTCCGTATCTGGTCCAGTATTGTCTGGAATAATACAAAAAAAAACTCTCCTCAATAATGTTTATATTACTTCGTCAACATTTTACTCTCATCGTATAGTGAAATATACACGTATGTACCAATACATGTATGCATACTAACAATTAGTGGAAATAGCAATGATAATTATACGGGGTGAGTTCCGTCAGCGGTTCGTCGCTCTATCCATGATTCTGCATATGGCCACCACCCCAGGTCTTCCAAGGTCAGGAAGACCATTCCAGCACGACTCACAGTAGCCGGTGAAGCTTGCGACAAATCTTCCACTTCAAACATCAATTGAATCTGTGCAGTTCGAAATCATTTACATACTCATGTGAAAATATGTTTGCATGCATGCTAAAATAGGAACCCCCTTCAAGGATGTTGCCTACCCAAAGATGTGGTTGTATTAATTCATTTGAGGACCATTTCGTACTTGAAGAAAATGACTTTGTGACAAATGTCATTATTCCCCAAAATAAATCTAGATGATCAGTATATGTTTCTAGCTTGAGGCCTTGAAAATTTCAGCTTCGATGGGACTCATGTGCTACCCACGTGCCCCATTTGTATACAACACTAGAGATTGTATACAAAGCACCAACATTCTTAAGGGGTTAACCTGGATTAATTAGCTTTTATAGGAGTTTTGTATCAATGTAAGTACTTAACCCTTGAACTTAACCCTTGAACAACAATTAAGATTCCCTGGGCTCTTGGCCTGCTAGTTTAGTGCACTATATATAAGTACACAACATGAAACACTCCCAAATTCGGTTGTTGTTTAAAAGCATTGTTCAACTATATTTAATGTATTGTGTCTATTTGTAGAGTCTAATTTTGGAGTTCAAACATTGCATATTTAAAGTGTATTCCTTAAGCTACTTAGGACTTTAAGGATCCATAAGCCATCTCTAATATTTATCAAGATTCAAGATTGGAAAGATACTGTTACAATTCAAACTTAATAGTTTGGATACTTGGGTACCTTCACTTGGTGCTCAAAGGCCACGTTCTTTTAGTAGATTTATCAATAAGTACTAGTACAAACCCGCCTTTCTAACCAACTTCCTTGACTCGAAACTTAGACTTGAAAATACAGCTTTCAAGGAAAATCCAAGAAGCAATATTTTAAATCACAACATCCAAAACAATATATATAATATTAGCTTAGCCCATTTTCAAGATCTAATTTTCATGCTATAGGTTTAGGTCTTGAACTTTTAACGGTCAGCATAAGCAGACGTGATTGTCAGCATGAAGATATAATTTCTAAAGGAAAGAACTACAATGTTAAAAGACTACAAAAATTCACGTAATATTTAAAAGATGGGAGTTTAATAATGAACAGAACTATCAATATTTTTATAACCAATTTGCGAAAGCTTGTTAGATTTGACAAGCAAAACTTTGATATGAACGTAACTTGTAAACACATGTTAAAAAGTTCAATTGTAAAGAGCACATGAACGATAAATTTTATTCACAAGTTTGGTATTATGATCAGTAGTTCATATCCGTAGGGTTTGATGCCATATAATATTGTATTCACACATATGTATTAAAAAAAAAAAATGAACTAATAATTTCACACTTCCTATATATGGTTGTGAAATAAAAATGAGTTGTTTAAGGTTATTTTCCTTACATTTTGAAGTCAATTTGAAAGCCCATTTCTTGGTTTTAAACACGTATAGTAGAGAATGAGGTAGACGGCACTTGTTACCAATAACAAATAATAACATGAACATGCAAAATATCCTTCAAAAATTGTGTGGTATCTGATTGAAGTAAGAAGAGGACATACTTGGGATGGCATATTGATGCGTTCACCATTGAGCAGCGTAAGAATCTTATTGTCATCCAGCAAAGTGTTCATAGATTCTATCCACAAAGTATCCACGGGCCCATCAAACATGACCCACTTCTGATCAATAGTTTCTTCGGCACAAATGTCTCGCATTATGCGAGCTAATACTCCATCAACCCATTCGTTGGTCAGCTGTTTCATTAACAAACAAACAATTCCAAATAAATGAAAATATCCTTTTTAATCAACTAATTAATAATAGAAGCTTGAATTAGGTGATTTGGAAAGGACTATTATTAATAATAATAAGAAGGGTTAGAGCAAACAAAAAATAAAATCTCTGAAAGTGTCAATGTAAATATATATATGTATATGTACCTTGCTCATAGCCCCATAAATCTCATCGTTGGACAAGGCTAATGAATTCATGATGTAGACCCACACTTTGACCCACCCTTCAAGCCCTTCAGCGCACAGCATACCCCAGGATGCTTGTAGAGCCCTCCATCCTACGGTCTTCCCAGACCCAGTCCGGCCCACAAGCATGTTTCCATGCCGATAGATCATGCAATCATAAGTCTGTATCAAATTCATTTAACAAATTGTTTGGTCTCACAAGATGTATTCATTCATTTCGAGTTCACATCAAAAGTTAACTATACTTTATAATAATGCAAGTGCCAAAGAAGAATTCAGCTTTTAGATGAAAAACTTGCTGATCGAGAATTTTATTAAGTAGCACGTGGAAGAACGTGCCTGGATGATTTTGATCACAAAGGGAGAGACAGTTTGCATCCCTGCTGCTCTCAGATTAAACTCCAATGCTCGTTTCAAATCATCCGCTTCTTTGGGTGCTAATTCAACCCCAGGAAACAAATCTGAAAGTAAAGCATTGAACAATGGAAGATCTGCAAATATGAGTTTGGGTTTAATCAAGTCTCTCATGGCTCGCTGCAAAATCACATCTTCGGGTAAGTCAGGCTCCAGCCTTTTCATTCGTCCTGCTGCTCTTGCTATTGGGATGACAAATGAACGAAGACCGTAGTCATAATGATCTTGCTTCGATAGTTGCCTTTGCGAAAGCTCCATAATTGCTATGACCTTCTTCGATAGAACCTGTGTATTTTTCAAAAAGAAAAATTGGGTATAGAAAAATCCATACAACATTGCCTACAAACGAGGTAAAAATAAATAATAAATAAAATAAAATATAAATATATAAATATAAAATCATGTGATATGGCTAGATAGGCAGAAAGGAATGTAGGATTTGTGTTGAACCTTTGCAGTTGCAAAACCTTCACTAAAGAGCATATTTTCAGCAATCATGGTAAAATCCGGAAGCATCATAGATACCGGTCGTAGCATAGCTTTGAGATTTTCTGGAAGTTCACTTCGGCCAGCATACCCAGGATTCATTGTAACAAAAATACCACATGTACGAATTAATCGCATCTCTACCCCTGTTAATTTCATTAAAACATGTGAAATAATATTGCTTTAGCAAGACCTGAGAATCTTATTTCGATGTATCATCAAAATAACAGAAATCACTCTAAGCATTTTGTGATTCGTTTAATGCAATATGTTTTTTTCCCTTAAAACTAATTTCTATATGCTATAGGTTTTGCATGTTTGTGTATTTGTTTGCAATGATTCAAATTTTTTATACCCACCACCATGCAAGAACTTTGTAATATTATGATATAGAATTAATTCCTAGAAGTTAGGAATCAACGATTGCAATACACAAAGTATTTTTAAATGTAAAATAAACGTTGAAAAGTACCAGCAAAGACAAAACGATCTAGTTCAGCTTTGATAGCTTGCATGACAGCTGAGATTTGTGAGGCCACAACGGACAGAACTTCAACTTCAATCCGATTGAATTCATCCAAACATGCCCATGCTCCAGTTTGGGCCAATCCAGAAAACATGGTGGCAGTCATTTTATAATCCACTCCATCGGAACAATTAAACACAATCACATATCTGCATTTTTATTTTATTTTGAGGGTGTTGTTTGTCAGTAACAAAAGCATTGACTTATTTGATTAAAAGACACTACAATAATTGAAGTAAACTCAATATGAATGCGTGAGGATGACTTATGATTTCTTTTAATATTTTAGAGGATTATCTAAAGGTTAAGAAAAATAACCAACATATAATAATGTAAATGATTCAAGTTTTATGCTTATAGTTTTTATTGAAGTAGTTTTCAACTGACATCATCTTCTTTTGAGCAAAGAATTGTTGATGACATTAATTGTTGTGTGATGCATTCAAGAAGCATGAGGAGCTTTTGTTGTAATATTTTGCATTTGGTATGTATGAAAATAAGAATAAACTCCGCTTTTATTTTCAAAGTGGGTTCATGACTTATGAACATCACAAAAATGCAATATAATTGACAAATGAAAGGGTTCGTGAAAAGAAAATCACTTGGAATTTCGTGGATGACGTAGATTCTCGGCCAACTAAATGTTGATCTCGTTTGAACCAAAAAACGTCTTGAGTTTTCAAACCTTTTAAAGCACAGTTCTATGACTGATTCTTGGATAAAATTACTTAAATTTGTAGTAGTATCTTTAGTCTAAGTTATTTAAGTTTCATCAAGAAGATTTTAGCATTTACAAACCTGGCAAGCGCTTTGCCAAAGTCCTTGACAGTCTCGGTTTTGCCGGTTCCAGCAGGGCCAAGAGGGTTGCCCCCTCGACGAGTGAAAAGAGCAGCACCAAGGGTGATGTAGCAACGATCCGTGAGTGGAGTCACCACCAGGCGCCCATTGTTCCCTTGGTACTCATAGCCGTACACAAATATCGACAGTACCTGGACATTCAAACAGTTGATTCACATGTATGTATATTCACCCAAAAAACACCAACACCAAAGCTCACTATACAAATCATGCATATTATTTGTAAATTAACCTCCGTGGACATTTGAGAGAGAGAAGCTTATGAGCAAACCAACCAACCAACCAACCTGTTTGATAGTACACGTGTCATCTTGCCAATAGAATCGTAGTTGAGACGACCATTCAAACTCTTCGGGAGCTGAGCACTGGACTCTGATCAGCTTTTCCAGCACATCCCGTGCATGCACTTCAATTGTAATGAGCGATGTCTACAACAAATTCAGAACCATTGGTATCATCAATACAGACCTGATATATTATCCCGTATATTATTCAATTCAATATCCTGATATGTTAATATAACTGGGAAAACAACAAATAGGGAGACTGATTTACGTAAGCAGATGTGTTTATACTCTTCATTTTTACAGGCAATATACCAATCGAAGTGTTCATGTGTGTGTATACATGCGGGTTGAATGTATGTAATTGTATATATTTGTGCTTTTGGTACATATCTACAAACGTATAACAAAAGAAATCTGAAAGATGATTGGATTTATTTATGATATTTAATTTGTGTGATTAGATGTGCGCAATCTGTATTACTTTACAAAATTTTTGTTTCATCGAACATAATCTAGTGGAAAAGTAAGGTGTATTATTATTGAAGGAACTCGAATATTTCAATTGGTGTATTAATTAAGTACTTTGCAAGTCAACTTATTGCAAGTTAGTTAATAAGCACGTACAAAATGAAGAAAAAAACAACACAATAATAATAATAATAATGATAATCATAATAACAAAAAAATACAAACAAATGGCTTTTTAAGCTAGAGAACATAAAAAATTATGATTGGATCAAATCAGAAAAACATTAATTTGTTACCTTTTAACCACGATATTCAATCCCAGAACATGACGGGTAAATCAGCAGTGCATAATTAAATGGAGTTGTGTAGTTGGGATTTACGAAATATAGAATAAGTACTTAAGAAAAAAATCGTAAAAAGTTTCACGAATTTCATTAAAAAAAAGTTTTTTGAACTCATAAAACTATTCATAATAGACCACAGTAAAATCATGCAAGAAATTAATTAGACTTTTCTCTTTATTTTCTTTCAAAACAAAAATACTCAAACTACTTTGAATTCTTTCCAAAATGGCATTGGTTTAATCGAATTAGACTACATTTTATTGTTGAAGTTATCGTCTTGCATCACTTTTATTTTTATCGTTTTAAAAATAGTGCCTGTTTTTATATGGAGTATATTTTTCTTCTTTTTTAGAATAATACATGTGTGTAAAATAGAGTTAACATTTTTTATTTTATGAGTAACAAATAACCACAATTATCATGTTAGAAAAAAGGATTAATTGGAAAAAAAAAATCGTGTGATTAAAATGGTCATCCTTGATAATGTATGATGCAAACTAATTTTGGAGGTCAAGTCATTGGAAACGTTGAAGTTTGGTGTAGAAGATTTACCACTTTGTTGCGATCAATAACATGCAATTTTACTCTTGTCATACCCGTAAGCTTATTCAGGTAATTAATCCATTTTTTGTATAATTTCTTGGTTGCGTTTTTTGATCCAGCAGCGACTAGTTCAAGAGCTTTTTCTGAGTCGGTTGTCCATTTAATTTGCCCTGCACTGTAACATATTAAAATATGTAGTTATTAGATGTGGTCATTTAGCAACCAATGAACATTAATGTTGGTCTTTTCAACTTTGATAATGACCACTAAGATATCTTCATTGTTGTTACAGAAGTAGGAGATAATGTTAAAAATCTTGTTATCTGATTAGTATAACAACCGAGTGAAGTACTTTTGTAATATATATTTTATATAGTTTTAATTTCAACGTGTAATATTTGTAAAATAGCAGTTTTCTTTAGAAGAAAACACATCTTATTTTTTTTATAATTTTTTATTCTATTGTAGCAGTAGATTTTTTAGAAGCCCTCAGCATATAGCTTGTTGGAAACTATAATATATCGTAAACATAGATTTATAATGGATACAAGCACGATTGTTTATTTGAAATAAACAGTTTTTTTCTAATTACAAATTTGTGAAGAGAGTAAATCGAACATTATGGTGAGTATGTTCTAAACTTGGACCCGTTTTCCCATGACTTGTTTTATATATTAACCCCGAAACGCTTTTGATTAAGTTTTCACCAAAACCACTCCAAAATTGCTATTTGTAGTACAAGTACCAAATTTTATATTTTTTTTAGATACATGTAATCATAAGATCTTTGAGTACACTAGTATCAAAAGATGTGAATTTTTTAAAGAATTCCACCATAAAGATTGTTAGATATTTGAGTTTGAATTGACAAAAGCCATTTTTTATCCCTGCAAAAACCTAGGCAACTGCACTCCACAAGGTCACATTTGTATGAAAAAAATTCCAAAATGGTTATAACTCTTTGGATTAATTCTTCAAGGCAAGTTGGGTACACACTTGAAAATATTCAAATCATTTAGAATTGTACAACACATAGAAGAAAAATAGTAAAATCATCAAGAAAATAATCGTGAAAATGAAAAAGGCCAATCCCAATGGTTGTAATGTTGTAATAAAAAATCTACGTATTTTGGCTTTCTTTGTTTTCCAAATTATTGAAAATTGAGTAAAACAAAAGAATTAAAAGTTCATTTTAGAGTTGAGAATCCATAACTGCCTGCAAACTAAGACATCTCATAACCTTCATCTCATTGATTGAAATTGAATGATTCAAAGCTTCTCACATGTAAAAAAAATCTAAAGAACCAATTTCAGATTTTTATTTTTAAAAATTTAAATTTTAAAAAAAGTTTTTGGGCTGCCTAGATTGCCCTCCCTTCCTTGGGTTGTAGAAATTCTTGCATAACTTTTTGTCAAATGTCAAAATGAAGAAAAAATTAAAAGCCCGCGTAGATCTTGGAATTCCCCACCTTCAATAAAAGTTTCAAAAATTCACACAAAATAGTTTAGCTATAGGTACATACCCAAAATCCATTTGTCACTAGAAGATAGTTGGGCTTTTAAGGGTTAAAATACCAATTTTGAGCCACTCGTATTTTGCGTTCAAAAGAAGATTGACTTACACTATTTATACCCTTTTCTGGCCATGCCAGCTCTTTAAAAGTTACAAACAAGGTAGGAAGAAGTTATGATAAATTTGCTTGAGAGTTCCAAATCCAATGAATTTTACTAAGCTAGAATACAATGTGATTTGACATTTGCTTCTTGTGCAAATTTTACAAGTTATGGTTTATTTTTGTGTTACAAAGGAATAAATTATTGCTTTAATATGTTTAGTAAGTCTACTTTGATTCAAATCTTTTTATGGAATTTTGACAATTCAATGCCACCGCAGATGAAGTTCATTTTCACGTTCAAGATTTTTGTAATATTTACACATATTTGGTAACTCTAATTCATTTTTGTCATTGGTATTCAAGACCCCATAGAGTTTTAGACTCTCACTTATGCTTGTAATAAAAATAAAAATAAATCATTGAAGAACCTCACTTACTGGTCCACAACCACGAACTTATTGTTTGTTGTAAAAAAGTAACTTCGTCTTTTAACAAACTAGAACAGAAGTTTTATGTTTTATAAACTTAAGCAACTGCTCAATGTTGGAAATCATTATACTATCATTTTTTAATTAAAAAAATCATAGATAAGTAACGTCATTTAAAATTTTGTTCTCAATGAAGTATCTGGATGGCGTAGATTGACTATCAAAAATAACGTTCTCCTAGTAAGATAAGGTTGTAAAAAACAAAAACAACCACCACCATTTAAGGTCATTTGCAATACAATATTGAATGTCAAGTAATAATTATTTTCACTGCTGTTTTTTATAATTCTGGTTTCATTTTGTAAAAATTTAAAATCCTTCAATGATAAAAGTTAAGATACATCACTTTTTCAACAACTGATTTTACGGATCTTTGGGGAAAAATAAGTAAAAATTTGGAGGCTACAAATCTAAAACATATTTGAAAGTAGTAGTCTATATACTAGCAAATTGGTCATCAAATTGAGTAATTCACAGTACTTTTTCAACAGGATAACACTTTTACTTTTAACGATTGAAACGAAGCAGTTTACAATGTCTATCATTTTACATGTTGTGGGCTAAATCCATACATAAACAGTGTGAAGCCATATGCTTTTTTATACATATGAATTAAAGTCACTAAGGATGATAATACATTTGGATGGTAACATTCCTTGTCTAATAGGAAATTTTAAAATTCGTTAATTCAGGAAACCCTACTAATTACTTGAATATTAATTTTCAGTATGTAAAAAGAATCGATATACCTAATTCCTGCTTGTCCTGGAAAATCCTTTACCCACTTGTCCTTTTTTGGCGACTTACTCTCTACAAGACATCTGAAAACAATCACTCTAACTGCCAATTTCATTGCATCTTCAACCTGTTTATCAACATATACTTCTAAATATAAATCTTGAAAGAAAGTTAAGTAGTTAATTAAGTGATCATGTTTTTTATACTGAATTTCAGCAAGTTGACAAAAGGTTCTGTCTCAAGTAGAATTCATTTCTTCATTGGTATAAATGAAATTCAATGGAAATTAAACAAATAAATTAGAATTTATAAACTCAAAAAAGATTAAAAAAAATTCAAACTCTAACTTTGCCTTCAAATTGTTGAAGGATTTTTCTTTACATTCTTTATGTGTATATTGAACCAATTCTAAACATCCCAACCTAGAAATAAAATCCTTGTAAGTTGAAATGAAAAGGGGAAAGTTTTGTTAGTTTTTACCCCTTTAAATTGCACAAGGGATCCCTCAATTGAGGAGTTACTTCATGTTCAAAATGTTTTGGTTTAGAAAATGTGTATGACATCACAATATGCGTATCAAGATTCGAAATGACTATATATTCTAGATTTTCCTACATAGTCCAAAATTAATTAAATACAGTATGCACTGTCATAATTTCTAGTCCACAAATCAATAACTTTGTATGACTACTATCCAATAAAAGGACACCATACATATAATTATATTACCCAATTCAACCATTCCTCTGGCCTTCCATCTAAAACAACAGGTTTAGTGAGAGGTAAATATTCTCCGTCTGGAGAAGTAATGCCTGTTGTCTGATAGGCCTTCCGTCCTTCAACCGGGGGCTCCATGATCAACTTTTTAATTCCCTCAAAACATTTTTTCAAATGAGCCTGCCAAATGAAAATAAATCCATGTTATGGATGAAGTCTACGTACAATACCCAAGAAACTGAAATACAAAAGTCTGCACAAGTATAACCCTTTTTCTGAAAAAATGGCAAAGATAAAAATGCCACTTGTTAATAAATAATTGCTTATTAAAATGAATCTAATAAAATTAGTACTTATAATGAGAAACATACTTGGACATTTCGAGGGTCTTTAGCTTGTCCCAGAATATCTAAGAGATTTTCATTCGATAGAAAGTAGAAGCGAGGGAATTGTTGACGCTTGAGTTCTAAATAATCATCAAGGGATTTTTGGATTTTTTCAAGAGTTTTGTCTAGATTCATGAAGGTACTCAACAATCCGGGTCTACAAATAGCCTTGTGAGCATTGAGAATGTTCTTCACGGCGTGTCAACAAAATTCAAACGTGAGATATCATAAATTACACAAGCAGGATTTTTAATAATAATATTTCTCTATATGTTCAATAACCAGGAATTCAGGATACTGATTATAATAATAATATACACTTGATGGTCTATTAACTCTTTCAGATACAAGAACATCTGATTCAATTATGACATTGATGATTATAAAATACGAATGCAATTTGAACATACATGGGTTTCAAGCATTTCAGCTACAAATGAATCATTTACTCCTTCAAACATCTTTGTTTCATGCGGAAGCTGCTTTCGAATATCTTCGGATCCCACGAATATACTTTCAAGATAAGCCCATGATCGTTGCACCTACAATATTGACAAAAGATTTGCCAAAAATAGTAGAAAATACTTTAGAAGAATTTGAATAGCAAAATTAGTGATTGATTGTATTTTTTCATAAACATGTGTTAATAAGAAAACATCAAGCATACACATTTTTAACAACATTCAAATTAATAGCATGGAAAGTCTTTTTAAGACTTAAAAAATTAGTGAGATATAAGAGAAGTGTTCTAGAAAATAAAATAAATCACCCATAGATCATAAAAGGCACAAATAAGCATGAACATGAAATAATCCAAATGATTCCAATATGTAAATCTCAAAAAAATGAAGTTGGATTTTGTTAAGGTAATGATATATATGGGGCTCATGAAAATAATATTATACTTGTCGTTGAATCTCATACTTGGATGATCATTTCAACTGTTTCCGAAAGTAGTGCAAGATCTTTATCCCATTTGATAATTTCAACAGCAAAAAATAAGTGATAACGATTAGATCTCATTGATGATAGCACAACTCTATGTTCTTCTAAAAGTAAGAACAATTCTTCTGTTCCCTTCAATTTCCAAATCTAAACCAATATACAGATGTAATATTAACAACAAGTTAGTTTAATGTGATAAAAAAAAATTCATGAAGGTTCAAACTTCAGTACTGCTTTTCATATAAAACCATCTTGGATCATTGATGTTTTTATCCCAAATCAGCATCTATTGAATAAAATTATCACTAAGACCGTCTACATATCCTGGAGTTGCAAATGTTAAAGAACTTCATATCACTTACTCCCTTTTCGGTAGCCATATCCAAATTTTGAACTTTCCATGCCTCTTTGATTTTGGTGAGGGCTTCTTCAATTGCCAACTCTTTTGTCGCAGCAATACTAAGATCATTTATAAATTCTGAATGAGTAGCCAATTTGAGCTCAAATACCTTTGTTCCATCAAAAAAAATTTAGTAGTTTCCAGCAAAATAAAGTGAAAAAAATGAATTTTATTTTCATTTGAGAACAACATAAGAATTAGCGTGTAATTTTCAAAAATTCAAAATTATTTAGATTTATACTGAAACCCATCAAAAATTAATAAACGGTCATAATTTTCCTTAAAGTACGTAACAAAGAAAATTGACTAAGAATTCTTTGCAATAATGGACATGATATTTACTTGGACTAGTAAATTAGTTCATTGCTTTTACGATTATATGAAGTTCAAGTATTAAAGAGAACAACGTTGTTTGTGCATGTACTTTTGCTAGGGTGAAGTCATTAGAACTTGGATCGAAAAACTGGCCAACATGTCCGATCAATTTCTCCCAATGGCGCTCTCGAAGTGCAGGGTTTCGTAAATCAATAGTTAATGGCAAAGTTTGTTTGAAGGAGTCTACGGTCTCTTTTAGTTTAATCCATGCGCTCCAACTACAATTTTAGAATCCAAAAAACTCTCAAATTTTGAACATATTACTAGCTTTGAATAGTACATTGTAAATGACAACTTCCATATTAGTTGCATTAAGAGACACTAGTATGAAACATTATACATTGTATTAACTTAAACATCATAAAAATTTCATTACAATTGATGGTGTGTATAGGATTCGACAATTAATTAATAAAAATTTGTGTAGATTCATTAGCATTCCTCTTCAACATAAACTATTGTAAATAATAAATTAAAATATGAAGCTCTAAAGAAAACAAAACACGCTAGAAAAAATTGTTGCCTTCTTGAATGTCTTTTTAAACAAACTTTGAAGTTGCAACAAACTCAAATTAGAGATAATGAACTTGTAAGGAGGAAAAAATAGCAAGAAAAAGTATTTTGTGATTTGTATGCTTAGTTTTATATTGAGTACTTGGTTGTTCACCTATTTCATTTTCAAAACACACTTTGTTGGTGAATGTACAAGGAACAACAAATGGGTAGAAGTAGAAGATGGAAATAAGTGGATTTAGTTTACTTGTGAAATAAAAAAGCTCCAATTTTTTATGAACTACCTGTTTGATCTATTTTTATAGGTGTAAGTGGAAAGAAAAAAGGAAAATTAATTGCCAAGAGAATGTAATTAAATCAAAAGAATTGTACAAAATTGAATACTACTATCCTTTTTATAATATTATTTATTTTGGTTAATTTTTTGAAGTGCCTAGCTTTCATGTTATCCACTTGGGATAATGGTATTTGATGAGCGTAACACTGTGAGCCGTGAGCTAAGATTCAAATGAACAAAAACTGATTTTGAGCTCAAATTTAATGTAAAAGTTAGAAAATTGGCAAGTCTTTCAAGAGATGAAAGCTTAAAATGTACAATTATACGGCGCTATGTACACAACTATTATTGGAAATTTATTATTTTGACAAAAAATCTAGGCTCACAGTTTAGTGCTCACATATCCCCGATCACTAAATAGCATTCCCAATTTACGTGTTTGTTTAACTTCAAAATTTTCCAAAGTATTTGGTTAGATTTAATGCATGATCTTTAACATCTTTGAAAGCCTATGCTCTTTGTTCTGATAGTGTGAAATGATCTATCAAAATCAAAACATTCTTTCTTGTATTAACCCCTAAATGCCCAAGCCCTTTTTTCTCTGAAAGTCATTGAAAATTGCCACTTTGGGGGCAATGAGTTGAAAAGTAGGAAATAAAGTTTTTTTTGAAAATCTAACTACAGAATCCTATTCTAGACTAAGGGAGGTACTTGTGGAAAAAAAATCAGCTCATTCTAGATGTAGAGGAGTGAGAAATTCACATATGAAGTGAAATATATATATATATATATATATATATATATATATATATCCTTGTTGGTTTGTTTTTTCCATGTAGAAGACCAAGTTAGGTATGTGTGGGAGAATTTCAAATTAATTAGAACTACACAACACATGGGAAAAAATAGTAAGTAAAAAGAAGTACAAAATGAGTCAAATCACTAAATTGTAAAGAATTTCATTATTGAAATGAAAAGTGAGAATCCCGACGGTCACAATGTTGTAATAAACAATCTACTTTCTTAGGTTTAGTTTTTTTTCCAAAATATTGAAAATTATGGAAAATAAAGGACTTCAAAGTTTATTTTAGAGTACAAGATCCATAACTAACCATAAACTAAATCATCTCGTAACTTTCATCTCATTGATTGAAATTGAATGATTCAAAGCTTCCCACATTAAAAAAAAAAATCTAAAGAACCAGTTTCAGATTTTTATATTAAAAAATAACAAATTTTAAAGAAGTTTTTGGGCTGCCCAAATTGCCCTCCCCCCTGTGGTTGCATAAATTCTTGCATAACTTCATCGTCAAATGTCAAAATGAAGAAAAAATTAGATGCTTGCGTAGGTCTTGGAATTCTCCACCTTCAATAAAAGTTTCAAAAAATCACAAAAACTAGATTAGCTATAGTAAATGCCCAAAAACCATTTGTCCCCGCGGGGGACAGTTGATCCTTTAGGGGTTAAAGATATCTTTTAAATCTATAAGGTTTCTTAAGTCTACAAGCATTTGATTAAGAACATTACAATTACTACTTATAAAAGCCATACAACTAGTTATTGCATATTTTGCAATAAACGTTATATTATCTTCAAGCAACTCACAAGGCAACAACATATCTAAACATAAATATTTAAGCTCATCTTTAAAATGTTAGAAAAATCAGTTTTTCCATCAGATCATGATAGCATGTATTAAGTGAAAAAATGGATTGGTTTTGGTGAGTGATTGAAAATTGAGATATTATGGAAAACTTTGCAAAATCCTTGAAATTAGTAAATATTCATGTAACACGTGTATCAATAATTGGGTTACCACGATTTAAACCTTCGAGTAAAATTTTCAGAGAGCAAATTCTGTGACTTATTGCTTTTGCAAATTACGTCATCTAACTTACATATAAAGAACCTTTATGTATACGCATGTATGTATGAAAGATATTCTTACGTTTTACAATCACGGGCAATCTTAAATAATCGTTTACCAAAGAGTTGGGCAGCTGTTTCCATAGACCCAACATCTAAGTCACTAAATAATCCATCTTTCCAACTATCATAAGCATCTTCCCATTCTTTTTTTAGACCCCACATGCCAAACAAAATATCTAATTCTTTTGAAGTTTGAATATTCTCTTTGTTAGATAATTTCTCCATTCCAAAAAGAGCCATTCCTCCCCATAATTCTACACCACGTTTTAAAAAGGAATCAACCTGTTCCAATGTAAAAAAATTGCATCAAAAGTAAATCATATAAAACTATGAAATCAATTTTGAATAGAAATCAAATTATGAAACAATTAAACACAAAATTAATCAATGGACGTGTATGTCTCAAATGAGTAATGCCCCTAGCAAGGGACCTTTTAATGAGATTTTTTTTTTTTAAATGTCAAAATGACATGGATTTCAAATAACCTTTAAAGCTAAAATTACCTTTTGCACATTTGGAGTAAACAGTGTCAACGTATTCTAGTAATGGAGACAAATATCTTAGGCAAAAACATATATTATATACTTTTTGTGTAAAACAGACTTACAATAGTAACAGTTGTTATGCACTTACAAAAACCGTTATTGTTTTTTATAAATATTGATTAGTGCTATAATTAAAACAGTTTGATTGGAATGCTTATGTTTTACATAAATTTGACCAAGTTTGGCAACCTGATGTTTTGTATGTTCAATTGTTTATCATTGCTATCTATAGTATAATTACATTTGGTAAGACCAATTCATTTTAAGCACTTCCTTTATATCGAACAATTTTTATTCTTACAACACCACTTCAAATTTAATTCGCTATTTGAAATAAACCTTTTTGTTACCTAATAATGTCATTTTCTCAATTTCTATTAAATCTACATGACTCAATCAAACAGAACATATCACCGCATTCAATTTGAATGAAACATAAAATCCATTCCTACATAGTAACACCGTGCAAAAGCAAAAATGAGTAAATTATAAATAATTACCTTTGCACGCTCTTCGGCAATAAATTGTAAAGCATCAGAAGTCACTATGGTGGCATCCATAGGCATTCCCTTTACAAATGCTGTTCTTGTCTCGGTAACCTAATTATTTATATCAAATTGCAATTAATCAAACTATACTTTAATTAGCTGAGTTAACTAGTAATATTAAACATTGAAATTTTCATGCAATTAATAATAAATAATTATGACTTAAAATATTATTTTTATCTAATATTTAATATAAAGTATTCACGTACAAGAGTAAACATACGCAGTAATGCTATGACTTAACTTTGAATTCAATATCATCTATATTAATCTTTGACACACCTCAGATACAAAGCCCCCAACCATATCTTCTAATGTATCCCGAAAGCTATTTTTCGCATTTTCCAACTTCAATTCTATCTCAGCAAGCATTATTTTAAATTCTTCCCACGCCTTTGGTATTCTTTCTAGTAAGCGTTTTTCTTCTTCGCTTAGCAATACCTGTCAATTTTATCACATTTAAATACATACAACTGAAACTTATATATCAACTTTTCTTGAACAAAGAATTCATCATCAAGCTACTCAAAGCTAGTTCCAAAATAGTACAAATACTCATGATGTATCCCAAATCAATGGATTTTCATATTTCTTGGAATATTTTGTTTATACTTGCATCAACTTCTTTCATATTTCTAATGTATTTTAATTTTAAAAACATCGATTTTTATTTGTAGGAACTTATACAAGTGCGATTTTTTCCTTCAAGTCCTTGAATACCCCTCAAACCCATTCAGTAATGATTTTAATGGATTTTGTATTAAAAAACTATGATTGGAAATCGATCACTCCCTGAACCATAAAACCGTGAGCTGGCACAGGTATCAAGGCAAGGTGGTTCATGGGTTTACTCCCAAAATTGAAAGACATAAATAAAATTCAAAAGACTTATTCTAATAAAATACTTGCTTGTAAAAATTGATGAATTTAGATAATGAATTTTGTAGAAATTTTTCTTATGAAGTTTTCTTATGGGAATTGATGTTTGCACACTCCTTGGGGTTAATTTTAGATCTCTCCCATCATAAAGCTAAATTTGAGAAATTTGAATTCAGATTTGGACTTACAAACCACGATTTAGTTTAAAACCATAAAAAAGGAGTTGTAATTCAACAATATCTTCTTCTTCTTTTTTTAATTTACAATCAAAAGTAAAAGTAATACTTTTCCCCTAGCTAAACTTCTTCATTGGGTGTTGTTGAATTGAAACTTTTTTTTAATGGTTCTAGACTAAATCATGGTCTCTGAGTCCAAATCTAAATTTAAGTTTCTCAAATTCAGCTTTATGATGGTAGAAATTTAAAGTTAACTCCAAAGGAGTATACAAATATCAACCCCCTATGTGCATATATCAATTCCCTTTCTTATTTGAGTCTTTTGCACTATTTGCTAATTACATTAAACGCTATATTCATTACTTTGGGAAAAAACTCATTTTTGGGACTTTTGAATTTTGCTTTCTTGAAAAGTATTTAATGAATACATGAGCATGTTATAGAACTTTCTAAAAATGAATGCTCCAAGTTTTTATTTTGATAAATTATAGAAATTCTGTTTTTCTAGTTTCGTAGATTGAGTCTAAAATTCGCCTTTACATTTCGGTTTTTTTAATCCATGACCAAATGAAACCACTAACAAATATAGTTGTTGTTTACCTATTAGTGAAACTGAAGTTAACATACGCATTTGTGTGTACGAATGTTTTTAATTTCATTAAAAATCAGTCAGTTTGATTCAGGATTTTGTTGACAATCTGAATCGATTAACCCCTAAATCCCTGAGTGTCCCCTTGGGGGACAAATGAGATTTCGGGCAAGTATCTATGGCTAAACTACTTTCAGTGATTTTTTTTGAAATTTTTATGGAAAATGAGGAATCCAAAGATCCGTGTGCACATCTTCTTTTTTTTTGATTCTGATATTTTTGGAAGAAGTAAAAAATGAATTTCTGATTTTTTTTGGAGATGGGGCAGTCCGGGCAGCCCAAAAGCTTTTTTAAAATTTACAGTTTTTTGAAATAAAAATCTGAAATTGGTTCTTTGAGGTTACATATACATGGGAAGCTTTGAATCACTCAATTCCAGTAAATGAAATGAAAGTTATGAGGACTTTTAGTTACTTGGTAGATATGGCTCCATATCTACCAAGTAACTAAAAGTCCTCATAACTTTCATTTCATTTACTGGAATTGAGTGATTCAAAGCTTCCCATGTATATGTAACCTCAAAGAACCAATTTCAGATTTTTATTTCAAAAAAATGTAAATTTTAAAAAAGCTTTTGGGCTGCCCGGACTGCCCCATCTCCAAAAAAAATCAGAAATTCATTTTTTACTTCTTCCAAAAATGTCAAAATGAAAAAAAAAAAAGATGTGCACACGGATCTTTGGATTCCTCATTTTCCATAAAAATTTCAAAAAAAATCACTGAAAGTAGTTTAGCCATAGATACTTGCCCGAAATCTCATTTGTCCCCCAAGGGGACACTCAGGGATTTAGGGGTTAATTGAACATTGGTATATATTCTATTCTTTTACAACTGACGATGTGAAGCGTTGTTCCTTCAATGCAACTTTATAAGCAAAATATCACATGAGCTTCTAAGAAGTGAAATGCTGCTTTTTACATTAACTTTCATCATTTGTAATAAATTTTGATTTGAAAGGAGGATCACGGGACCAATATAAAGTTAAGTGCAAGTTGCATCCAACTAAATTTATACAAATAAAGATGTCTGAACACTTTATATACAAGAAAGGTGGTTTATGACTCCAAGAATAGAATGTTTCAAGATTTGAAGTGATTGTGTTGAAGTCTCTTGTTTGAACATTAGAAGTAGATGTTTTGTGCTATGTAAAAATCAAATTTGTTTAAAAAGTTAAAGGTCATATATTTACATGTTTTTGATATGGAATTCTAGAAATGGCCATCATTATTTGTGTCATCAAAATTATACCCTTGGGCCTTTGGTCTTAACCCCTAAAGGACCATGGCTTTTATTTTGTCAAAAGATACTCAAAGCTGTCACTTCTATGGAAAAGAGAAAAAAAGTTTGAAAATTAATCTTTTTGCATATTTGACCATAGGATCTTGTACTAGACTATTATAGGAGTGAGTCATACAAAACTCAAGAACTTTGACCGCACATATTGCAAGATATTTGTGGTTTGAAGTGTAAAAAATAGCTTTTTTTGCACCTTGCCTAACAAGATTATTTGACTTTGAACTTTTTTAACTTAAAATTTTTGCACCACAAAGTTTAGAATTGTATTTTTGCATGGTGAGAAGTTGAGTTGGTAATCTTGGGAAAAATCAAAAACAAAAAAAATTAATTTTCATTCTTTAAAAAATACATTAGGTAGAAGAAGGTATGAGATTGAACAAAAACTTTAATTGCTAATAACCCTGCAATGGAATTGAAATGCAATAACCCCAATGGTGAGATTGTTCTAGAAAGCAAACTTTACACTCTCAAACAATTTTCTTTGAAAAAGTGTTATACTTGCATTCAAAAATGAAGTTTATAAGCTATTTTTTCAAGAAGATACTTGAATTGCCCAAAAAACATAATTGTTCATAACTTTCTCATAACTAGTCCAAATGGAATGAATCAAAGCTTCAAATGTAGACAAATATATAATCTATTGAGAAAAAAGTAAAATAAAATAAAATTCAAGTTTTTATAAGATTTTTTTTTTTTGCTGCCCGAAATCCCCAAATTTGTGCTTATTTGGGCATAACTTTTGCTCCTTGGCATCAATTGGAATAAAAATCATATTCCCCAAAAGCTAATGTGTTTTTCTATTTTCAAAAAAAGTTTCAAAAAATCTGAACAAAATTGAGGCTCTTAGTACTTGCCTAAAATCCCATTTGTTCATTGAACAGACAAGTGGTCCTTTAAGGGTTAATGTTTGAGATGTGCAATCTTTATATTGGATGTTGCAATTGCATATGCTTTTGAAATTGTACTTGTTTTGAAAGCAAATTTTTGTGTGTTTATGTGATTCTTTTTATCTATACCTAAACATCTAAAATGCAATTGTTGGTTACAGACTTGAACCAAACAGTGTGTTGGTTCTAAACACAAAGTTAGATATTAGAAATTTCAGATTTTTTTAGAATATGATTTTTCCAAATTGTTTTGTAGGAAAACACCTTCATTTCTACTGCTTGGAATGGAATTTTTATTCTTGAATTTTATAAGAAAGTTGCAACTTTGATATGTTGAAGTGTATCAAGAGAACTTCTAACAAAACTAAGCTTTTTCGTATGTATCCAGTCAATTGTAAAAACCAAGCACCATATGGTCAACTTGATTACTAATAATCTGTACACTAACCTCCCTTTTTTTAAATCCAATTTTGATGAACTATTGAATCAAACTATTTTGTAATTTTTTTTCACATTTAGCTGATATAATTTGATAGTGCGAAAGAAATAAGTATTGGAAAAAATTTAGGCTGTAGTTGACAAAGGCAACATTGAGATTTTGTGACTGGTAACGTGGTTTTATATATTTTATGGAAATAAACTGTTCAAGCATGTAAAAATTTGTATATTATTGTTCAGAAAAGTCAACAAAAATAAAAATGTTACAAATTATATAAGAATTACGCAGTTGAGGTTTGTTGTTGTTTTTAATTATTCAAATCTCAATTAAGAATATTAAGTTAAATCGTTGAGTTTATGTTGATACCTCAAACTTATTTAAAATACGATATTTATCATACAAAGGATCAAATCGTGTTTCAGTTTGACTAGTTTCATCACAAATAAATTTCCATAGTTGAGCAGTTTGTGTTAATTCTCCTAGATTACTGGGAGGCCTGTTACACTCCTCTTCATTCCTGTATAAGTTCAAAGAATTCAATTAAATATGTATTTTTTGATACTGTATGTGAGTTTATTAACCCCCAAAGGCTTTTGACTATGTTTTCATCAAAACTGCCCCAAAACTGCCATTTGTAGTGCAAGTATCAAATTTTAGATAAAAATTATTTTTGGACACATTTAACCATAAGATCTTGTAGTACATTAGTATCCAAAAATGTGAAAAAAAATTCAGAAATTTTTGCCATGTGGATTGTTAGGTGACTGAGTTTGAATTGATAAAAAGTCATTTTTTGTTCCTACAAAAATCCAGGCAGCTGCACTTCACAAGGTCATATTTTTATGAAAAAAGTTTCAAAATGGTTGTAATTTTTTGTGTTCATTCTTCAAGGCAAATCAAGTACACACTTAAAATAATTCAAATCATTTGGAAATGTATAACACATAGGAAAAAAATAGTAAGTAAAAAATAGAGAATGATACAAAACACTAAATTGTTAAGAATTTAATTATGAAAAACAAAAATTCCAATCCCAATGGTTAAAATGTTGTAATAAACAATCTACATACTTTGGCTTTATTTTTTTTCCAAAATATTAAAAATTAAGTAAAACATAAGACTTAAAAGTTTTTTTTAGAGTAGGGAATCCATAACTGCCCACAAATAGAATCTCCTCATAACTTTCATCTCATTGATGAAAATTAAATGATTCAAAACTCCCAAGGATATATATATCTAAAGAATCAATTTCAAAAATCAAAATTCAAAAATTGTAATTTTTAAAAAAGTTTTTTGAGCTGCCCGGGCTGCCCTCCAAACAAAGAAAACTACATATCATGCAATAACTTTTGAACCATGAGATCAAAAGTTATGAAATTTGTTGGGCCTTAAAGCTACTCCTCAACACATCATGTGGGAAAATTTCAAAGAAAAAAAATGAAAAATCCATTTGCAGTGGGCTGCCTAAAATTGCTATGTTGCCAAAAAAAACACGGTTTGGGCCTTTACGGGTTAAAACACTTTTTCTTTACAAATCTTGTTTAGTAAGTATTGCCTCCCCAAAAAATAATTAATAGTCATATGAACTTACAAGTTTTTGTATGTGAAATTATATCTTAATATATCAGTTTTTGTTTTTGATGTTCCCTATTTTTCCTAAATAAGTTATAAAATGAAGAATGGCTTATTACTGATGAATGTTTTAGTCTGATGATAATTGCAAAAGATGTGTTACTGAAAATTGCATCCATAACGTTAGCTCTTTTAGACACAATTGTGTTGATTTTTTTGGCAGGGGGTGTAGTATGATGATTGCTTACTAGGGTATAGATACTCTAACTTCAAATTTGGTAGAATAGAAGGACTCGTATACATAGTGTAAGGTGTTATTAAAAGATGGTTAAATTATGTGACAAATAAATGTTAGGGTTTCCCAAAAATGTTTGGGTTTTCCAAAAAAATGTTTTTGAACTTGTTATTATGTAAGTTGTAAAATATCATCATTCATTTGGTCATTTTTCCAATTGTATTTTGAATTGCAACGGCATTTTGTTTCAACATGCAATGTCTTTGAAATGAGTATCAGATATTAATTTGTAGCCCAACTGTATTACATCTTTATTCCTAAATAAGGTACAATCCTTACAATCATAACTTCAAACCCCGACAAAGAATCAGTTCCTTTTAGTGCACCTCAATTTTATTCAAAATGATATATAATCCAAGTATCCAACTAAACAAAAGTAAAGGTAAATTTGAAAAGCTTTGTCTTAAAATGCTTTGTTGCATCTTTAAAACTTGTCATTAAAAAATTGGTCTCAAAACATGGATATTTTTTGCAAATGAATTTTTTGATGCACAACATGTCCAAAAAAGTATTTTGTACTATATTATAGGAACTTTTTGAAAAAATCTTTTGCATAGATACAAAAAACATCAATTGAAGGCAAATTAGTCATTTAACTATTCAAGACTTAATTGATCAATTAATGCTTGAATTTTGCACATTTTTGCACATTTCTATTCATACTGCTTGAATTGTAAGTGGAACGCATGAAAGAGACATGTGCTTAATGATTACACTAGTCTATAGCATTTACTTTTGCATCGTTTGGATCTAGACCAAGAAAAAAGCGATTAAAAATGCATTGAGGGAAATATTTTAGCTGCTCGAGAAGAATTGGCACTGGTATGCAAATTTAGTGACCAATTTATATTCTCTATACAATATTTTCCAAAAATTGCTTCATAAAATCGGAAAGAAATGATATTCTCTTGAGCGCTAAATGACTTATTTAGAGATTAGCACCCATCTTGATAAACATCCATATGATGCAGTGTTTTTTTCTTTGGCTATTTGGTGCTCCGTTGCTCCAAAAAAAAATTGGCTGAAAAATGTCAAAAATTTTGCCAAAAAACTTGGATGAAATCATCAAAAAAGCTTCAAATTAAAAAAGAAACTCTTGGATGAAATTGCCAAATTGTGGATGAAAACCAAATTATAGACATGTAATATGTGTTAATGTGATATTTTCTATCCATTATGTGGATGAATGCTGAAATTTGGAGCACCACTATAACATTTTAAATTGCCATTTTGACACTTCTTAAAAAATGAAATAAAAACCCTGATATGATGATTCAATAAATTCTCAAAATCCAAACAATAGAAGCACTTCCTCTTTTTGCTACTTTAATAATAACCTTGTGGCACATGAAAGTACTTTTGAGTATTTCTACCAAATCCTTTATCGAACTTATAAAAGCCTTCAAAGATTAATTGCACTATTTTTTTAATAGTTTGGGCTTTGTTGCTTTTGCATTGTCAATGCAAAACTTTTTAATAACTCAGGTTGCCATAATCCATCCTAAACAATCAAGTTTATTCTGTAGGAATTGAAGGTGTCTATATCAATTTGTTGAAATATTAGTTGAACATTACTATTTCAATTCAAAAAACGGTTTACATGCGATGAATCTAAATTTTATTTTTTTAGTTGCAGTACTTTAAATAAGCTAACAAGATTCAATAATTTGTACTTCACTTACAATTTCAAGTTGTTTACGTCTCTTGATTAAACATCTAACAGTATGAATTCCCTTGAAAAAAAAAATCATTCTTTATTTGTTGATTAAAAAAACATAAAGAAAAACCTTTGGACAAAACCCCTCATTTACTGATTTCAGTGAGCAACAAACCACTACTTATTTTGCCAATGTTTAAAAATAAGGTTTCTTATTCAAATGTCCTTGTTAATTGTTTACACATGTTGCTTTTAATTGATTATGAAAAAAAATTGTGAACAAATATAAATCAAAAACATCTTTCATCATTTGGAATGGAATTTGCTTTCCTTTTCAAACCAATCAACATATAATAAAAACATATAATCCAATTCATGAACACTTGCTTTAATCCATTGTCTCTTAGTTCAACAAGATAATTGTATCAAAAGTGATTTTTTCAAAGGCCATTCAAAACAGGTTGGAAAATTTAAAACCTTAAAGTGATCACATGTTAGATTGTCAAACATTGATGGAAGACTCATTGTTTGTTATCATACACTAAGGCTCAGTTGCTCATCAGGTAGAAGTATATAGAAAAGTATTATGGTACTTTTATATGTTGTTTTTCATGATTTTTTTTGAATTTTTTATCTACTTGAGTATCTGATAGATATCATAATTCAGCCAGTACTAGATGCAATTTCAAGTGAAAGGTGTTTATTTTGTGCTTTCACATGCTCTTTCAAAATATTTTGGTAAATTCTTAACCCCTAAATGCCAAGCAACCAGATTTGGGTCTTTACAAAACTTTAAAGATGAATAATACCTTATAAAATCACTTTATTATTATTATTATTTTTTCATTATAAGTTTTTTTTAAGTCTATTTTGAACACCAAAAATCTGATTTTGAAAATGAACTTTGATGATTTTTCTACTCAAAATTTTGTACAAGTGCAATCTTGAGTTTTCTAGTGTTGGAAGATCTTGAAAATGAGCCTCAAATACACTAGAGCTTAGAGAAAAATTTGTATTAAAAATCCAGCACAAAAAAAAAAAAAAAAAAACATCTAAAAGCTGTAAATTGATTACAGTTAGACATGTAATAACCTTAAACCTCATGTTTTTTGGTGACCAACTTTTTTGATTTGAAATGTGAAATGAGGATTGGAAGACTTCAAGTCACTTTTGCAGTTTGAACACCCTCATGTTTAAACATTATAATCTTTCAAACTATAAGTGATATCATTGTGTTTTCTTTTTCCATGTAATCTCTAACATGTCAAGTTTAAGTTTATGAGATTTATGAAAAGGATAGTTGATTGTTCAGTTTCATGAAAATTCCTAGAAGCTCAAAAAGGCCTTGGACATTTAGGGACTAAAATGTGTTGTAACAGAAGAGTTTTCTTATTGTTAAAAAAGGTTTCCTATACTAACAAAAGATTATAATTTAAAATCACTTGTTCCAAGCCATTTTCTATGTGCGTGTTTCTACAATCTCTTTTTGTCCTTTACTAGTATGCCCCAGTGTCCTATGGACACAATAAGATTGACTTGAGCTCTCAATTTTAACATTTAAGCTCTCAATTTCAAGACTTGAGCTCTCAATTCAAGACTTGAGCAACTGAGCTCTCAATATTAGGTCCATTTGATTTTTTTATATAATAAACCTAGTTTGTGAGCTTGATAAGCTTGCTTGACCGACAAACAAAGCTCTTAAACTAGGTTTATTATGAAAAAGTTCAATTCTATTATATACATAGATATGTATTTTATGTTGCCTTGCATAAATAAGTCTAACACTACAAATTTTTTGATCTCATTGCTTTATCAGAATATAATCAAGTGAAATCATAAGTTTGATTATGATTTTATGTTTATATATGCAACTTGACTTGATATCCATGAATTGTATTGGTAATGAAATCACGTCAGTGCTTACAAATTGAAGCATGTGTACGTGATCATGCATAAAATTCAATGATTTATACTCTATGTCTGTATATAACAAAAACTATTAAACAACAAATATTTCAAGGTGATAATAAAGTGCTGTCTAAAAAACCATTATTAACACAAACTGTGGACATTTATATGCCCTCTTTAATTACTTTTGGACTATCCAAAATCTACAGTTATATGAATAGTATACAAGCAAATAAATACATCATGTATATAGTTTGCTGCAAATTTTACCTTGTATTTATAAGTTTAGTGACATTGTGACACCCAATCATTATGATGGTTGAATTGCAAATTGATATTATGACAATTTAGATATATATTTAAACAATGCTTTTATCTTGTTTTAATGTTATAACACTTTTTTTAAGGGAAAATTTCATAGATACCCTTGAAGTTTGTCATACTTTCATAGATACTCTTGCTTTTTTAGAAATTTCACAAACATCCTTGGACCAAGATTTTCAGATGTTTGTTTGGTTGTGCATGCCACTTCCTTTCTTTCTTTGTGTGCACGCATAGCAAGAAAGAAGTAGTGTGTACACAAAGGGAGAAGGAAGTGACATGCACAACAAAACAAACGCTTAAAATTTTTGGACCAAGAGTATTTGTGAAATTCCTGAAAAAGCAGGGGTATCTATGAAAATATGACAAACTTCAGGGGTATCCATGAAATTTTCCCTTTTTTTAATGATTAATAAATTTTATGAACAAATATGAGCATGTCCTCTATTATGATTTTTTTTTTGCAAACTTAATTATTACAAGAGATGAAAATTCCAAACATATGTATGGTAGTGTTGCTTTGATAGAAAACGCCTTTCAAAACTCAACATCTATACAGTAAAGAATTTAACAACAATGTTTTAGAAGATAAATAATAGATAGATAATTTGTATAGTTCATTACAAATGTATGTATACATACATACATACATATAAGAAATAAAAAAAGAACAAGTATAACAAGACAAAATTAGATAAAATATATTATTATTAAATACAAAGAAAAAAGTATTGAAAATATTTTTAAACTTATGTCTATTGTTTTGATGTTGTATAATGATTGTTTTGTTTCTAAAATATTTTTCCTAACAGTTCTTGCTATAAATTTGAGAATACGATTTCTTATTTTGCACCAAGAAAATGCATTTTTAGTGCCAACAACAAGCGTATGAGCCAATTGTGACCTTTCTTTCAAAATTTGAAACTTCATGATAAAACACATTATTAGAATATCTGTTGATGGTAGAAACAAAAACCAATACTACACAAACTTATAAAAACATGTCATGAAAGATCCCCAAAAAAAAGTGAAAATCTGTGCTTCAAAATTAAACCAAAATCAAGTATAATTTTTTTGAGATTTCAAGATTACATGTAAAATAATGGAAAACATTAATCTATATGTTTGATTTCTTACTTTTTAAAATACTGATAAATAGCATAGAGCTCCGTTTTTGCAATCTGATGTAATAACGTTCTGAACAACAACCAAATTTATTTTTTAGAATCTGTTGTTCTGATTTATCATTTTTTATGAGACAAAAATATTGCAATGCACATATTTAAATAGTGTTTTATTTACTAGTCGAACACATGTTTTTTTTAATAAACTTTGTGGGATTAGATTTTCTTTAAAAACCTTTAATATGTTATAGCTCTAATTATGTTTCATGTAACATAATTTGTTACACGTAAGAACATATAATCATAGTATCATACATCTATTTGATTCTGGCCAAAAATGTGATTTCTAAGATTGTCTTGGGTCAGTGTGAAAGTCCTGATTTCAAAAAGTACTATTCTTTTTTAGCATATTTTTTGGATAGAATCAACAAAAATTTCTATTTGTTTCATAAATATAATCAACAGAATTTCTAATTTTGAATGCAATCCTCTTGAAACATGAACGGTAAAAAGATCGGAATGAGATCTGAGCTCTAACCTCAAAGTATCAAAAAAGCCCAATTGTCATTTGATTTCAACAACATTTATTCTGAGAAGATACAACTACTAATTTTGGTAGGAACTTTCTTTAACAATATTGCCAGTTTCACATAGTCCAAGCCATCAATTTAAATTTAATTCTCCTTGTAAAAGTACGGAGTTTCAAACCTTGAGGTAAGGAAAACATTCTTGAGAGTTTTTTGAAAAAGAAATCAAGTTATTATCATGAGATCTTGTATTCTCTCACAGAAAAATCAAAATTATTTGCTCACCTAGCAAGGTACAAAAAAAATGCAAACGTAGGTTCTCTTGCATGCAAAAACAAGGTATACAATAAGAAATCAACTTTGCAACCACCATGGAAATCAAAAGTATTCTTCAACAAAAAAAAATGTAAGTAAAAATTAGAATTACCTAAGAAACATATAGATTACTTTTGATAAAATTTGTGGAATATTGGTTGCATACCATTGATTATTTATACCTATAGTCGCCTTGTCAAAAAATATGGTAAATTTTTATTGGTACAAATATTATATTCTTTGAAAAATATGTTTATATTGCAAAAAAAACTTCCTTATCTTTGTGTTCTTCTAAACATGATAAAATTTCTCATTTGAAAGTTGTTGTTGGGTTCACAGTGATATTTGAAATGAGTTTTTGAAAGTTTTAATGGCCTCAAATGTACAACTTGCCAAAAAAGATGTGTTTTTATTGTCACCTTGACTAGATTAAGGAACCTTTTAACTATGCACTATGAGCTTTGGCCACTGCTACTTATTTTCACTGGGAAATTATAAATAGGGGCATGAAAATGAAAATATTATAAATAGGGGCATGAAAATGAAAATATTAGAAATAGAGGCATGGTTTCAAAGTAATTATAAATAGGGCACATTTTCAAAATAATTTGTAATATTTTGTAGTTTTTTTTGGTTTAGACATTGGTTGATTTAGATACATCACATTGAATGTTAATCAACTTTCAAAAAACTTAAAAGTCTCTCCACAAATTGCCATCCCCTTCATTGAAACTTCTTAATAGGCTTGATTTCAAGAAACCTTTAAGTTTTTTGAAAGTTAACTAATGCTTCATGTGATGTGTCTAAATCAACTAACATCGAAACCCAAAAAATTACAAAAAATTAAAAACTATTTTGAAACTGTGCCCTTATCTATAATGTTTTTCATTTTCATGCCCTATTTATGATTTCCCCTGTTTTCAGATAGACATGTTTTTTTTATGCATGTAAACTTCATCACATATGTGTTACCCTCAATTTTTCTAAATGATGTACTGAAATTTTTGACTTGCTTTTAAAGGCAGCAATGCATTTTTCTTATAGATAAAATTTACTAATAAAAAGAAAACATCGATGAACAAATAATCCTAAACAAAATCAGTTTATGATTGAATTACCCATCAACATCTTATGAGATCAAAATTGCAATGTTTATTTCAAATTTTAAAATCCATCTTTGAAATTGCGATAGAGGACATTGAGTTTATTTTTACACTCCAAACCCAAATCAATGGCTATACAAAGTAATTCCATTTAGTTTTTTAAAAGAGTTTTTGATACACTATTAACTATTGGCAAAATGATAAACTTTTTGTTTTGCCAAGGCTAACTTTACCTACAATACCATCTAGACTTTAATTGGCAAATGTTGCTCTTTTCCATATATGATTAGCACTTCAGAGTTTGATTTGGATCAATGTTCATGCTTGATAGTTTAGTAAAAGGCAAATTTGCTACACAATTATCGTACTTTTAAACCATGCTAAGATTTCATCCACAAGAAATCCAAGACTTCAATTCTTCAAATATTCTTAGTGAATATACATTTTTATTCGTGCTAGCAATAAATTAGGACTTATTTGGTGCTTAATCAAAACCGTCCAACTAATCAATAAATAGGATAATTGTTGTTTAAATCCATTTCTTTTCCAAATTCAAGTAAATTTTATGGACATGAAACCTATGGTATCAACCCAAATTTTATTTATCACTATCAAGTTTATTGATACATAAGATAGTAGTGGCTTACTCAAATTTTAAAATCCATGCTTCACAATGTTCAACTATTGTATGTTTCAAAATTCCATTCTCAATTTTGATGAAGCGCAAATTTGTTATGGTTTCTTCAGCCTAAACATTTAAAGATGAAGGTTGACCATGGTTATGAAAGTTAACCGCTAAAATATATTGAATTGTACATCCTCTTTTTAAATCAAAATCAAAATGATCTGTATAGTGAAAATATATATTCTTCAAATATTTACCATTATCTTTAGGGTATTAATAGATGAAAATTTTAGTTTTCTAGTTCGTTTCGTATGACTTGTATGTAAGAAATTATTTGAAATCTCTAGGAAAAAAGTTGATCTTGGGCACAAATAAGGTCAATTATGGTATACTTGTGAAGTCAAATGGACCTTGTTTCTTTATGCTAAAAGTTATTCAGTTTAGAATCTAATTTTCTTAGAATAGAAATGGGATACATAATAGAGTTTAGCAAAAAGGAAGATAGTACGTAGAAAGCATGTTTGGACCTGAACATCTTCAATGAAATCTTTATATTTGATAATATCTGAATCAAATGACGACAACGGTTTTTTTGCTCGTTCATATCTGTAGGAAATTTTAATCCAAATTTCAACTGTTAAATAGTTATACATGTTCAAATATTAAATCATCAGGAACCAAGTTTCTGCTTCACAGTATGTTTTATAAGGATCCATATGTACAAAAATTGCCATTCAACATGTGTGTTTAATCTTAATATTAAAGTTTGAATCTACACATATAAACCAAATATCAACTGATTGAATGCATGTAGTGAGAAAATGGTATCCAGCACATTTTTTAGTCTAAATTACAAGACAATTTGTAATTCAGTGATAAGCATGAATAACAAAGTATAATATAATATAATATAATATAATATAATGTAATGTAGTAAAATGTTTGGGTATGGTAATATGATAAGACATGATAAAATGAAATTACATACGATATGAGAAACTCAATGGAATCTAAAAAATGTGAAATATATTTTATTGTGACTAATTCAAATGAATAGCATAAAACATATTTCAAAGAGCATAAACATACAATAATCATTTAATAGGTTATATTCGTAGAGGGGAAATACACGTATGAAGTGATTCTAAGTAATTTGAGCAAACCAATTGTATAAATGAGCATTGTAGAAAATTTTAGTCTACGTTGTTTCACATAATAAGCATATTTTTTTTTGCTAGAGTTTTTAAATGAGAGCTTAATAAAATCTGTATTTGTTGCAAGGTTGGCCTGTGCATGATACCCACTTACTTTGAAAACACAGAATAAAAGATAAATAAACTTTATTAGTCGTAAACTCTCAATTTGATTTAAGGTTTAAATAGAGAAAATTTGGACAAATTCAGGATGAAGAAGAAACTTTGGACAGTAATAAGTTTGACGGGGCTTATGCAATTTTTGCCTAATTTGTCAAAAAATTAATATAAATGTTTTCTAAAAATGCATATTGGTTGTTGCAAGAATGATTGCCCAATACATATTTGCTAATTATGTTCAGGTCATTGTACTCATCCAAGTATAATTGTCTAGTTTACAAACCATGCACACTACAACGTGCCACATAGTAGCTGCTAGTATACATGCACACGCTTTGCGTGAGTTGGAAATGTATGTATAATACAATAGTTAGTTTTATAAAAATTTGATATCTCACAAATCAGTCAGTTTAGGATTTAATCTTGATACACTATTCAAAAAACCAGTATCTCACAATTAGTTTAAAATCTAGCCCTCATGCACCATCATTGTGGTCCTTTCTTGAGACCAACAATATCAATTACTTTCATCACAATGCTACTCTTTAATACTTTGGTAGGGGGTGCTTGGCATTTTATTAATTAATAGCACATGGTTGGAGGGTGTTTGGTGTTTTATATTTGGGACATCCTTTATTGTTTCAACTTTCACCAAAAAATTCTATAAATTTTTGGAAAAAGACATGATTGGAGGACACTTGGTGTTTTATATCTTGGGTGTTCTTTGTTACTTCAACTTCCAATAAAAAATTCTAGAAGGTTCTAAAAAAGGGCGCACTTAGGGGAATCCTCCCACTTAATAGTATAGATATGACATCTTACATTGAGGAAGGTAAGTGTAAATCAACTTATGTGAAGTCAAGATTACTTTTTATTGTAGTAGAGAAACAAAAGGATTTGCTAAACAATTTGAATATTTTATGTGACATTATACAATGCTTGTGGATATAGAGCACTTACAAAAGATGGATTCATTTAATTAGCTTTGGAGAAATTAGGAGGGACCTTTATCATAACACGGCTCTTCTACTAGAAAGAAGATTTAGCCCATGAATGATGGTAGAAATCATCTATCCTTCATCACTAAGAGATCAAAGAACAACAATCGTTGCAATTACTATTCAAAGTAATTTTGAGTCCTTATAGACTATACAAACTAAAGATTAGTTTTCTTTCCTTGAAGAGGTTTGTAGAACAAAGGAGGTATCATGAATATAGAAAATATGCAAAGACATCATATAAAAGGAACTATTTTGAATTCATAAAAAAATTGCTTAGAAATTAGATTAATGATAGTTGAAATTATTTTAGAATGAAGAGAACGCTTATGATGCAGGATGTTTTTGGGTTCAGCAGAAGGAGTGAAAGAATTTTCCAATAAAAAATACATTTAAGAATTTAGAGAAGCCCTATGTCTAGTCTTGACAAAGCATCCCTTGAAATTCTAGCTCAAACTGCTCATGTGTACTTTCCTTTTCAATTCTAAATTTTAACCTGGTGTTTGTTTATTCAAGTTTTTGTTCCAACTAAGTTTTAATATATTTGTAATACATTTGCTTTACATAAGATATCTTTCACAGTTTGAAATACTTAGCATTGTAATTACAATGAACAAAATGCATGCAACTTGCCATCTTTCAAAGGTATGAATTTCAATAAACAAAATATTCACATTGTTTTTTTTTGGATTAGAAGTTCATATCAATTTCAATTAAAAGGTTGACGTTCAAAAGTATATTGTAGAATGTTTGAAAAAATAGTATTTGATAGTCGATGACAAAATATTGATGTCATGTTTAAATTAGTACACTCTAAGCCATGGTTAATACCATATAAATTACATATCCACTTTTAATCCCTAAATGCCCAAGGCACCATATTTTGGTGTTCAAAAACTTCAGAAATTTTTGAAACCCTGTGGAAGGCATAGATTTTATTGTTTTAAGGTTTTTTTTCTTGGAAAAGTTGCTCGCTAAAGATAGCTTCACAATTCAAATTTAACTTCTTCCATATCTTATACTGATTGTATTTGGTGGAAGGTTAACCGCAAGCATAAATTTTGTGTCATGAATAATGTCATGAAAGTGTCATGAATAGTGTTGTGAATAGTGTCATGAACAGTGTCACTGAGCCTATGAGAAGTTGCCACATTGAAAAGACATGCATCAAGTTGAGCAAAAGGTGAAGATTTTCCTTGGGCACTCCCTTAACCCCTAAAGGACCAAGCCCCCTTTTGAGGGACAAATGGGATTTTGGGCATGTACCTATGGCTAAACTACTTTGCATGATTTTTTGAAAAATTTATGGATGATGGAGAAATCAAGGATTTATATAAGCATCTAATTTTTTCTTCGTTTTGAGGTTTATTGAAGAAGTTAAAAATGAATGTATGGAAAATGGGCAAGATCAGGCAGCCCAAAAACTTCTTTAAAAATTGCATTTAAAAAAATTAAAAATATGAAAGAGGTTCTTTAGACTTATATATACATAAGGAGCTTTGAATCATTCAGTTTTCATTGATGAGATGAAAGTTATGAGAAATTTTTGTTTGCAGGTAGGTATGGTTTTGAGAGAAACTACACCTACCCGCAAACAAAAACTTCTCATAACTTTCATCTCATCTATCAAAATTGAATGATTCAAAGCTCCTTATGTATATATAAGTCTAAAGAACCTCTTTCATATTTTTAATTTTTTTAAATGCAAACTTTAAAGACGTTTTTGGGCTGCCCAATCTTGCCTATTTTTAGAAGTTCATTTTTAACTTCTTCAATAAATGTTAGAATGAAGAAAAAATTAGATGCCCATGTAGATATTTGAATTCCACACCTTCAATAAAAGTTTCAAAAAATCACAAAAAGTAAATTAGCTGTAAGTACATGCCCAAAATCCATTTGTCCCCCAAGGGGACAATTGGTCCTTGAGGGGTTAAGCAGCAAGGCCTTTTTTATTGAAATTTTGACATCTAACAAAATCTAAAAAAACTTTTTGACTGATTTCACTTGGAATGTCTTTGTTATAAATATTAGAATTCATTCACCATTGAAACTTCTTTCATTCATATTGATTTTTGGTTAATAGCTGAAGCTAAAAAATTCTTAATATTAAACAATTGCGCTTTGACAATTGCATACCAAGCTCGTTTGTGAAACTTTGGTCATGGATTTGGAAGGTAGGCCATTAGTTTTGAAGTAACAACAACAAACACTAAAGCATCTTAGGTGATGGTTTTCCAATTTTGTATCCAAAAGTTGCCAATTTGCATTAGAAGTTTTGGGCAACTCCAAAAAAGTAAAAAATTCCATACTCATCATATTTCAATCACAAGTATCTCAAAATCAGTGTGGCCATTTTGGACTTTTTTTGGGTAGCGCCATCTAGAAGCCTTGAAGTTCAAGATTTAACCCCTCACCACCCAAGGGGCCCGAATTGGACCCCTCTGAATTTTATTCAGAGATATCCGACCTTTTTTTAAGATTTTTTTGTGTGATTATTATTATTTTAAAATTCTTATTGAAGTCTAGTTTCAACATTAGGAGCTTGATTTTGAAAATGAATTAAATTGATTTTTCTATTCAAGATTTTGTGCAAGGGTGTCTATTGCAAATCTTCACTTTCTAGTGTTGAAGGCTCTTTGAAATGAGCTTGAAGTACACTAGAACTTGGAGAAAAGATCACGTTAAAAATTCAATTTAAAAAATTGTAGAATAGATTTTGAGAAGCCATAAATTGATTGGGGTTATGCATGTTATACTTTACATACTTATATTTTTCTGGTACCCTTAATTTTAGGTTTGAGATGCAAAAAGAGGATTGAAAGACTTCAAATCACTTTTGTAATTTTAGCTCCCTCATGATTAAACATTATAATCTTTCAATCCTTAAGTGATATAGTTATGATTTCTTTTCCTATGTGACCTATAACAAGTCTATTTTGAATTTGTACAATTGCGCTTCAGAAAAAATTAATAAGAGTGATCAAAATGCTAGCATTTTGTTCACTTTCAAGTAAATTCTAAAATACTCAAAAATACCATGGGCGGTGAAGGGTTAACAATTACAATTTTATATGATGTTTAATAATGATCTTGTAAGGACAATTCAAAAACTTCAAAAGTGCCCTCTAAAGATGAGAAAAACACCCTTGGGCATTTTGGGGTTAAATACTCAATCATGTATCTTGCTCGGAATGAATTTTTGTGACTTCATATAATACGTTTTTAGTTGTGTATACAAATTGTAATTTATTTGCACAATTATGCTACAAACAATTATCAATGAACGAACAAGATTGTATACCTCCTAATAAACGCATCTTTGTCTTGATCCCAAATGCTTTTAAACTTCTTTTCCCAAGATGATAAAAACATTAGAACTTTGTCGTTAATACTCATCAAACTTGATGTAATAGTGTTTGTAACATTTTCTTGTTGAGGAGCAATTATCTGCATTAAAAATTCACAATATTTTTAATCTAAAATTTGAGTTTTATGGTTTTCTACTTGGATTCTTTAAGCGGTTTTCTAAGATTTTTTAATAATTACAGATGTATGTGTACATGTTATATGTATATATTGTATACATGAATTTCATGTACAATAGAATTGGGCTATTTATAAGATCTTAAGCTAACTTTTTGAGTTGAAAACCATTTACATCCATTACAAGAAAATAGGATCCAATCAATAGTATTGTGTTGATTCAGATTTCTTCTTTAGGACATTTTAAACATAGTAGTGTTGATTAAGACCACTTGATTAGGACATATATTCTCTTAGTGAGCTATGATGCTTTCCTTGATAATGTAGCAACCTAACATAAAAATAAGGGAAAATTACAAATATGGACATAAAAATATAAAATATTCTATATAGGGGCGTAGTTTCAAAATAATTACAAATAAGAGCATGATTTTAAAAAAATTGTGATTTTTTGTAATTTTTTTTGGTTTGGACATTGATTAATTTAAATACATTACATTAAATGTTAACTAACTTCCAAAATTTTTGAAGACTTCCATAAATCGCCATCCCCTTTACTAAAATTTCTTTATTGAGACTTGATTTAAAGAGACCTTTAAGTTTTTTAGAAATTGACTAACATTTCATGTGATGTGTCTAAACCAGCCAATGTCCAAACTGCAAAAATACTCTTATGAAGCTACGTGATTAATGCCTTTCAGCTGTGTATGTGTAGGTGTATGTATATATGTACGCATATATTTGGTGTAGATATATGGTAAGGCAAAAGCCAACGGGTTGTCAGCGTACCTCGTAAAAGCTTGGTTGTGTTTTGACAATGGATGACGGAGTAGAGTTACTGATGAGCGTAGATTTGCTGGTGTGGGACGACGACGTGGACGAAGCGGGGGCCACGGGCTTTTTGTTGCCCAGTCCTGACGACGACGACGTGGTTTTGTCCTTGCCTGACGACGAGGACGTCGACTTGTCCTTAACTCCTTGGACGAACATCGTTAGTGCTGACGGTTGGCTTTCTCGCAACCGAGGAATGTCCATGGTCACCGTCACCAGGTCCTTCGCCACTTTATACACCATGTCCGTGAACTCCTATTGTGTGTGTATGTGGTTTTTAGAGTGCCGGACAACCCAAACATATATATTATGAATTTGCCCAAAAACATTAAAATGCTTATTAACCCCTAAATGCCCACAGTGTCAAATTTCAGTGTTATCAGGGTTCTGGGTTTTGGGAGACACATAAGTTTGATGCATCGTATCTCACTTACTCAATCGAATGATTCACAAAAAGTGATCATTGCAAATAGTGGAACACTTGCTTAGAAAACAGCTTGCAAGTTTTGGGAACAATTGATAGTGGGAGATGGGAGATCATAACATTTGATCAAACAACATGTGATGGCAAAATTTCATTTATGGCAAGTAGTTGCTATTTGATGATTTTTACAAAATTCTATAAGCCCCTCATTCATCTCAATTTCTGTGAGTGGCAAGATTAGATTTGAATGCACACACTTGCAAATTATTAAAGATTTTACTCCTTTGGAAACTAAGTTTTAGGGCTTCAATTTGCCATTGTGTGCAAAATGATAACCATCACAATTGGTGAGGGTTGCCTCAATAAGGGTTTAGAACATGGTTGAACCCTTTGCTAGTGAATTTCCAGCTACCATAAAGCACATGCAAGGAAGTTTGCAATGAGTATCAATCATTTGTAGCTTGTAAGCAATTGCTTGCCACCACACCCCATATGGTGTTTCATCTAATTGAGGCTCTTGAGGCACTTGTATAACATTTGGCTTGCCTTGCCATTACTCCACTTGCATGGACCACTTGAATACCTTGATAATTAAAGTTTACAGCAAGGTCAAAAAATTATATCTAATACTTCAAACAAGCATGTGAAATCATGTGAGTACCATTTTGGTTAGCCAGAGCATGTAGGGGTTAAATAGTTCCCCAAAATTGAGGATAGTACTATTTGTTTTTCAATCATTGTCAAATCAATTGAAATGAACATGATGAATTTACAAGTTATTATTCTAGAGTAGAAAGAATACAATTAATATAAAATTCAATCATTAACCCTTGAACTTCTAAGCCGTGCCAATGTGACCAATAGGATACAAAGTTTTTTTTTGTATTTGAAATGGATTCACACCTTTATCACATATGAGATTAACAAAAAATTGGAATATATCATGTTGTCCTAAGGAGCTATAGTATTTGAGAGCCCAAATTATAATTTCTTGTTAGTAACAAATGCCAATTATACTATAGCTAACATATATATTATGCTCTATAGAGGTTCAAGAGTTATAATGAACCTCCCACGTGCTCATGTATAAGAAGATCACAACAATTTAGAAATTTGAAGTTCCAAACATTCATGAGCTTTTCATGATCCAAAAAAGGTTTAGATATTTATACTAATTCATTAATTTAGATGTCTATGTTCAAATCTTGTGTTTTGATATGGTTTACGCATGAACATCTTCAAAAGCTACTATTGGTACAATAATCCTAACATGAAATTTGGGAGAACTAAATCTCACGTCGAACCTAATGGGTTAAAGTATAAAGAGTTCCGCTTTTTTACATGCCAAAAAATTGCAGAGTTTTGAAATTTATCATCAAGATATTGAATCTGGGAACTGATTCAAAGGCCATGCCTTATTACAAAAATATGGGAGAGAACAAAAATGACCAACTCCAAACTAGGAGCAAGTTCTTACCTATACCCCTTGTTTGTAAAATAACTGAAAATTTTCACCCAAGATGTTAGAGTCATTATCTAGCGTTCAATTTAGTTTCTTTGAGAATTTCATTGATTGCTACTGACTGCAACATTTTCCTCTTGTTTAAATGTTAGTTGATAGTTTCTATTTGTTGTTAATAAGGAAAAGTTCTTATTTGGTTTACTCTCATATTTTGTACTTTAAAGAAAAGTTGGTCAATAAGTTTTGATGATAATTTTAACTTGATGCTCCTATTCAGTGCGCTGAAATTAATTGTCCGCAACAAATATCTAATACAAAAATGACAAGAGTAAGATGTAGAAAATCGATTCCATTTCTTTTTTTCAACTGTCAAAGCTGAAGAAATCTTATAAGTTGAACACAAATAGTAAGGCGAGAAATTTTCGTTTGGTGTAAGGTTTTTGAATACCACAAATCTTTAAATAAATTTGATTTATCATAAACGAAATAGAAGGTCTAGCTTGTGGCATGTCCCTAATTTTTTTGTAAGTGAGCAAACGTATGAAATTTAAAATTTTGTAATAATGAACATCCATATTATTGCAAAACTTATAAAAACTGCTCTATATGAACATCATTGTTATTGGTTTTTGATGCTATGTTACAAGTTAGACATTACATCTGTATCAATGTGTTTTTACTCTTTTCTTTTTGTGAAATTCATTGTTTAGTATGACAATTCTACGTATTTTATTTTTAAAAACCTGGACCTGTCTTTTTGATTAATCTAACAAATAAGTAGAAACTAGATACTTTTATCTTGGTGACATTTAATGAACTTTTATAAAATGGAATATCTAAAACCAACAATGAGAAATGCTTCTAAGTTCCTTAAACATTTTTTAATTTTTTAATTTTCTTAACCCTTAAAATTCATTTGTGTTTACATGCTCAAATGCTTGAAACTGACCTCTTAGTATATTAATTAGTGGATCAAATTTTTGAATATTTTTCAATAACTCAACTACAAGATCTATTTTTTTGCTTACTTATGTACACTCTCTCAAAATCTCAAACTTTGTAAGGGCGTATTTCATTAGATAACAACACCCAAAGTAGGATCAAAAATTTGTTTGAAGCTTCGCTAAAATGAAAATATTGATTTTGGTCATCCAAAATGATATTGTCCACATTATGAATTTCTCGTGCAATTTGAATTTCTTGTAGAGCATGAAGTTGGCTATATGCCTCACAAATTTCCTGATCATCCAATGCTTAAAACATAGTGGAAAAAAAAATGGAAGCTAGAACTACTTTATTAAAATTGTCATTACACTAAGAAAACTTCACTAAAGAGATTCTTATAGTAGTAAATCTCAATTACAAAATCTGCAGGCAACATCCTTCCCAATCTCTTTGTTTCTGGATTTTTTTAGGGATGCCCATGTTGACACCTAAATTACATATGATACCATATCTTACTAAAAAATTATTTAACTCTAGTTTTTTTGGGGGAAAATACAAATTTTTCAATATGAGCATATACACCCTTATTTTTATAATCTTGTCTCAAGTATTTACACTGAAAATGCTTGCTCAAATATCCAAAAAGCCCAAAGTGGGCTCCTTAGTCCTTTAGGGGTTAACCAATTTTGAAGATTTATTACATTTGAAAAAATGCTTATATTGTTGTAGTTCCAATGAAAAAAATATTAACATTCCTGCACTTGGGTTGAGGACTTTAACCCTTTAGAGACCATTGAACCATATTTTGGTTTGGGAGAGTAGTTTTGGCCTATATAGTAAAATCACTCACTAATTTGGAAAATGATCTTGAAGAACGCTTGTGATCACAAGAATTTTGCATCCAACCCAAAAAATGACATTAGAATCGGATATGGGAGTTGATAAATAATGGTGTTTATACATCATGGCCTCAAAATACGTATCCATATTTGGTCAAAGATGGATCAAAGCAACAACACAATACATCAAACATCCAAGAAGAATGCCACATTTCAATTGTGCAATCTTAAAAACCTTCAAATTACTCAAGAAATATGCTTGTATTGTTTCTCTATACGGTAGTTGTACAATTGTACTATTTGAAAATCCATTGAAATGATGCTATCAATTTACTATAAAAAAAGTTCATCCTACATTTAAGGCCAATTCTTGATTGCTTTCACCAATCAGATTTTTTGTAACAATTACCAAATTTCTTGTAGAACCATTTTAGGGTAGCAAAGAAAGTGGGATTTTTGACCCTATTTGTCCGCTTAGCTACACCTTGTGATTGCTATTTTTGTCTATTTTGAGTGAAATTAATCTTGTTGGAAAGGTGGGAAACCCTGCTTTTTAGAAATGTAAGGCTTTTCTCAATCAAAACTTGCATGAAGTGCTACCATTCAAAACCACACACGCATGAAAAACTAGAGATTTCCCATATACGGCTCACTCAATCATTATAATATTTCACCTCCAACGGTAGATCTAGCTCAAATTTTGATGCATTGCAGCAAACAAGGTGTCCTTCATATTTGTACTATTGAATTATTCAAATTGGGTCCATGTTTGTTTCAAATGCACATCTAATCTTATTGCCCTTGTTTCCGGTGGATTTTGGGAAAATGTGTGTGGTCTTTAAAGAGTTAAGCAGTTATCTCATGGAAGCTATAAAATTTAAGTCATACATGTTTAACCAGTCCCATGCGCAACTATAACTCACAAAGACTTGATACAAGGCAACATTTATTTTTGGAAAATGATTTTGTCTACCGAATTTAGATTTCTATCAATACAAAATTGCAGTTTTTACTATAATATGTAATTATGTTTAAATCCAACATTAATTGTTTTGTTGCATGGGGATTACTTGACAACAAAATAAGTCACTAGTTACAAGAATAATCTATCAAAAGGGTCATGGAAATTATATACACAAACCACAATTAATCCATAATATAACACCTTGGTCTTCAATTGTTAAAAAGATGACATGTATAGGCAAAACAGTAGAAACTATTAATTGTACATTCATTTATCACAGCATGTGAAATTCAATGTGTAGTGTACGTGCGTTGTTTCATAGACTGAGTTAAAAACATAAAATTCATTTAACCCCGTTGGCCCTGTTGGGAGACAAATGGGACTTTGGGCATGTACCTCTGGCTAAACTATTTTGTGTGATCTTTTGAAATTTTTATGGAAGATGGGGAATTCCAAAATCTATGTGGGCATTTAGTTTTTTCTTCATTCTGACATTTATTGAAGAAGTTAAAAATGAAAATTTGGAAAACAACAATTTGTGGGCAGCCCAAAAACTTTTTTAACAATTGCAGTTTTTTCAAATAAAATTACAAAATAGGTTCTTAGAATTATATATACATGAGGAGCTTTGAATCATTTAATTTTGATAAATGAGATGAAAGTTACAAGAAATTTTAGTTTGTAGGTAGGTATGGAGTCTCTCAAAACCATACCTATTGGCAAACTAAATTCTTGTAACTTTCATCTCATTTATCAAAATTGAATGATTCAAAGCTCCTCATGTATATATAATTCTAAAAAACCTATTTCATAGTTTTATATGAAAAAATTGCGCATTTAAAAAAAAAATTTGGACTGCCCGCCAATCGTTGTTTTCCAAATTTTCATTTTTGACTTTTTCAATAAATGTCAGAATAAAAAAAACTAGATGCCCACATAGGTCTTGGAATTCCCCATCTTCCATAAAATTTTCAAAAAAATTGCACAAAGTAGTTTAGTCATAATTTAACCATAGATACATGCCCGAAATTCCATATGTCCCCCTGGAGGGACAACAGTCCTTAGGGGTTAAACTATATATATAATCAATTATAGAAAATCCATTATGTACTCAATATTCAACACCGTATTTCTTTTTTCTGTTCTAACTATATGTTTCAATGGTATTTTCAAAAACAAATGCAAATGTTCACTTACTTGCAATGACGGAGATATTTTTACATGATTGCTCGATTTTTGAAGCAATGACATTGTTTTGAACAAAGGGTTTAGAGTCTTGGCTTCAGGACTAACAACCTTTGCAAGTTGAGCCAGTGATTGGACTACAGACTTTCGTAAAGCATTCTCCATTTCAACCTCAATCTGGTAAACAAATGTTTTGAACGTATTAGAATCATAAAAAAAAATCTAAAATGAAACCTTAATTAAATTATTCCAAATTTAAAACTAATCAAAACACACCATGTGTCCAAATTGATCATTATTTAAACTACACAATGATGGATTAAATACCCCTAGGAATTTTTATTATTTTCATTAAATAATTTCCAAAATCTTTTAAAGTGTAGATGACATCTTTACAATTAAATAAAGTAAAACATACCCTTCCACGATACTCATCCCAAGCTATCTGCACTTCTTCCAAGTCACTTGAACACTTTTCATAAGATGTTGCCAAATTTTCTTTTAAACTAAAGTAAGCTCTTTCAAATTTCTCACGCATAGTTGATCTATGTTTTATTTGTATTTCTTCAAATTCACTTATTTCATATATTTTCTTCTTCTCTAAGCTTATTAAATAGCTTGCACTTATGTCATGACAAGTTTTACTGATCCTTATGCAAGAACCCTCAATATGCGTAATTGTTGATTCCACCACCAAACAACATATATGTGCAATTTGAAGAAAATCGTGTACAGTGCTATGGGAGCTTAACCATGTGAGCTGTTCGGCATAAAAAGTTGTGTATCAATGCAAGTAGATTTTTATTGAAACATTTTTAATACAGAAAATGGAATTTCTATCAAATAAAAAATAACAAGATGGACAAAATTTCTATAAAGTATCAGATTTAAAATTCGAAAAACAGCAAATCATATAATAATAACTGTATAAAGAACGGAACAATACAAATAAATAAATTGCATACTAAAAAAAATTCATACTTGTTTAGAACTAGATAGTATATCCCAAAGAAAAAACGTTTAACATCACAATAAGTTCTTGTTAAAAATTATTTAAACCCAATGAAGACATTTCAATAATACTTTGCTTGAAAAAATTGACCATTTGTAGAAAGGATCATCTTATAAACAACATCTAAATTTTCCCATTGTAATTCTATATAAATAGTAAATTATCTTGTATTTTGGTGTCATTCTTATTAAGAAAAGAGTATGTTAGTTTTAATTTTTTGTTTTGAGCTACTCTTTCTGCAAATAAAATGTAAAAGTCCATAGTTAAAAGGGAATTTGTAAAATTTTATGACCAATTTGTGTCTTTTTGTGTTGTGTTTTCAAGTTATATCTTAACCCCTACAGGCCTGAGTGGTCCCTCGAGGGCCAAGTGGGGTTTCAAGCATGTACCTACAGCTAAACTACTTTATGTTATTTTTCTGAAACTTTTATTGAAGGTGGGGAATTCAAAAATATACGTGGGCATCTAATTTTTTTCTTAATTCTAACATTTATTGAAGAAGTTATGCATGAATAATTGAAAAACAAGGGAGAAGCGAGCAACCCCCAAAAAAACAAAATTGTGTTTTTTTATAATAAAAATAGGAAATTGGTTCCTTAGATTTTTATGTATGTGGGAAGCTTTGAATCGTTCAACTTTGATTGATGAGATGAAAGTTATGAGAAGTTTTAGTTTGCTAGTAGGTATGGGACTCCCAAACCTCCATTCCTTTTGCCCCTTGTAAAATTTGGTGCTTTACTTTTTTGAGCTCTTTGTGTATTTGTTTTTTGACTTTTTTATTTTCAAGTTGTAGTACACTAAGATTCCTTGGTTTTTGCCATTTGGATCATAATAGGTCATATTTCTATATTTTACATAAATTCTCCAATTTTGCCTAGTGTACATGCAAATTTCATGACCTTATAGCATTGCAATATTTTACAAAGTATGATTCACACCTCCAATTCATTTGAAAATTCTCCCACACATACCTAACTTAGTCTTCTACATGGAAGAAAAAAAAAAAAAAAAAAAAAAAAAAAAAAAAAAAAAAAAAAACTCGATTTTGTGTAAAGCAATTTTTGTGATATAGGAGTGGTCAAAGGGTTCTAAAATTTTTGGGTAGTAGGGATTTTTTATTTTTTATTTTTTATTTTTTTTTCCACTTTAGATGTCAATATCTCACTCCCCTACATCTAGAATGACCTGATTTTTCCCCGCAAGTACCCCAAAGTCTAGGGTAAGATCTTTTGATTGAATTTTTGAAAACAACTTTTTTCCTACCATTCTACTTATTCCTCCAAAAGTGACAGTTTTAAGTGGCTTTCACAGAAAAAGGGCTTGGGCCTTTAGGGGTTAATGTTAAAACCAACGTAACATACATTTCACAATACCTGTACAGATGGTTATCTTTCTGCTTACATGCATGAAACAATTGTAAACTGATTTTTTAAAGTGTTAAAATATGTATAACTGCACTAAAAATATCCAATCCAATTCATTGACTAAAGGAATTCATTTGTATCTTAATTTATATATAAACACAGTGAAAATCAAGTAAATATCAAATGAGCCTTACTTCGTGAATGCCTCGTTGCATAGAATTATTAACTTGAATAACACAATCTGTTACAAGACCCCTCATTATTAAATCCATGTTTCTTAAGAGCTGCATAGCGAAACATTCAAGAGCAGAGTATGTTATTAATGTTTTTGAATTTTAAAACCATTTGTAATCACAATTTTATACTTGAATTCTTGAAATTATTCTTTAACAAATCAGTTATGTACATTTTAAAAGGTTCAATTACACATTAAGAAAATACAAGTGTTATTGTTTTTTATTTTATTAATCTAGATTAAATTGAGGTACTTAATCTTACATAAATTTGAATTTTGGAATTTGTAGAGAAATTTATGGTTTATTTGTGAAAACAAGAAATGTTATAATATAGTATTCTAAGACATAAAATACGGAAGATGCTAGATCACACTATTACGACCTCTATTATGGAATTAATTTATATTTGATTACGAGAAATTTATGATGATACTCCTTAAATTTGCAAAATATGTATAGATGTATCTGGTTTTCAGAAATTACATAAATACTTTTGGATCATAGATTTCACGTGTTTGTTTTGTTGTGCATATCACTTCCTTCTTTCTTTGTGCGTAAGCAAAACAAAAAGAAACATTGTGCCCCGCAAAGGGAGAAGGGAATGACACACACCAAAACAAACATGTGAAAATTATGATCTAAGAATATTTATGCAATTTCTGAATACCACAAGCATCTATACATTTATTGCAAATTTCAGGGGTATCCATCAAAATTTTCCTTATTTAAAACACAATTAAAAGAAATCAAGAGAATAAAGAGGATAAGAAAGTCAGTTATTTATTCTTAAAATCAGAATTGATTGAATGTTAATGCAAAGTGAAATAAAAAGTTCATATTTATAACAAGTAGATGACTATATAAAATAAAACAAGAAGAGCTTCAGGTAGATTACCTTGTTGTAATCGCAAGCCATTCGGAATACATCATTCATGGTTGACATATAGTTTTGATGTTGAGTTATAAAATTGAGTGCTACCCAAGGGATTTTGAATCCTAGAGCACTCCAATAATGAACCTATGATTACGATTTTAATTCAAATTTCAAATGACATTTTAATTACTTTCAAGGCAGAACTACACAATCATGTGTTATTCTTGATATATCTATTTCTAAGAATACGTCCCAATTTTTTGAATAACTACTAGCATTTCAATGGAACGATTGTATTCAGTAATTTGATCACGATTTTTGCAAAAAAAAAAAAGGGCATTATTTGTTTGTTTATTTTCTTAATAACAAACACATAATATTCCCATTGTATAAAAGTTCTTGAGCAATTTATGAATGATAATAATTAATATAGATTCATTTGAGCAAACATTTGCATGTTCATTTTAGGGGAAATTACAAATAGGGGCATGAAAACAAAAAATACTGCACATAGGGGCTTGGTTCCAAAATAGTTACAAACATGGGCACAATTTCAAAACAAGTAAATTTTGTTATTTTTTCTAATTTTGGCAATGGTTGATTTAGATACATCATATTAAATATTAGTTAACTTTCAAAAAACTTAAAAGCCTCTTCAAATCAAGCTTAAATAAAGAGATTTTAGCAAAGAGGATAACAATTATTGAAAATATCTCTAAGTTTTGGAAGTTAGCTAACATTTAATGTGATGTATCTAACTCAACCAATGTTCAAATCACAAAATCTTACAAAATTACAAATTGTTTTGAAACAATGCCCCTTGTTTGTAACATTCTTTGTTTTCATGTCCCTATTTGTAATATCCCCTTCATTTTGTGTCTTGTATAATTTACCTTTTGCAAATAGTTTTGAATTCCAATGAAAACACACTAAATTGGGAAAAAAGTGACATTGGGCTTTTGGATTTTACAATTTTTAAAGAGTGTTTATTGAATACTCTTTAAAAAACTCAAAATCCAGAAGTCCCAAAATATCACTTTTTTCCCATTTTATGAATAACACGTTAGATGTTTTTAATATACTAAGGGCATCTCTACTAGTGGCTCCAACACGCTCAAATTGGATGAAAAGTGCTGAGGCCCCTCTCAAAACCCCCTCAAAACACTCGATCTCAGTGTGTCTAACAAGGGCCCTTCAAGACAAAATTCATTCACTATTCATCCTAAGTTTAGTGAGCTTTCTTCTCTACTTTCCTTGATAAATGGTCCACTAATTATTTATGGGGAGTGTTGGAGTGCAAGGCCACATTTTTTAACCCCTAAAGGACCAAGCCATTTTTCCTGTGAAAAACACATAAAACTGTCACTTTTGGGGAAGCAAGTACAATGGTAAGAAAAAAAGTTTTTACAAGAATTCAACCATAAGATCTTATAGTAGACTACAAGAAGTACATGTGGTAAAAAATTCAGCTCAGTCTACACAAAAATGAGTGAGATGTTTACATCTAAATTGCGGAAATGCGTTTTCTTTGCTGCTGCCCAGAAATTTCAAAAGGCTTTGACCACTCTTAGATCAAAAAAATCACTCTACACAAAGTTGACATTTATTTTTCCTATGTAGGAGACCAAATCAGGTATGTGTGAGAGAATTTTAAATCAATTGGAATTATACAACATATGGGAAAAAATAGTAAGTAAAAAGAAGTAGAGAATGAGTCAAAACATTGAATTGTTAAGAATTTAATTATAAAAATGAAAAATGCAAATCCCAACGGTTATAATATTGTAATAAACAATCTACATCCTTTAGTTTTGTTTTTTTTTCAAAATATCGAGAATTGAGTAAAATAAAGGACTTCAAAGATTATTTTAGAGTAGAGAATCTAGAACTGCCCGCAAACAAAAACTCCTCATAACTTTCATCTCATTTATCATAATTGAATGATTCAAAGCTCCCCACGTCTATATGAGTTTAGAGAACCTATTTCAGATTTTTATTTGAAAGAATGAAATTTTTAAAGAAGTTTTTAGCTGCCCCTCGAACACCATTTTTCATAAATTCATGCATAACTTCTTCATCAAATGTTGGAATGAAGAAAAAATTAGATGCCCACGTAGATTTTTGAATTTCCCACCTTCAATAAAAGTTTCAAAAAATCACAAAAAGTAAATTAGCCATAGGTACATGCCTAAAATTCCATTTGTCCCCCAAGGAGACTTTGGTCCTCTAGGGATTAAAAGCATGGGTGGAGATCAAGGTGCCTGAGGGCCGACCAAAATAGATGGAAAACTTTGAAAGAGCGCGGACCAGCGGAGATGCCCTAAGAGTTCTTGTGTATCAAATAGGAGTTTGATGCCCGAAAAAATACAATATTTTGAACATTTACACTTTTAATCCAAGGCTAAGAAAATAATTTGACGACTACTTTTCTATTAATAAGTAATATTAATATCCTGTTGTTCCAAAAGTACATGGTACTATATGATGATTGCATCAAAAATTTAAAAGGCTGTACCTTTTTCCTGAAAATACAAACTGGTGCTCTAGCAAAATTTGAGGTTTTGAAACAACCAATTCTCGAGCCAATTTTAATTTTCATGTTTTAAAACCTTAAAATTTGAAATTTCTATACAAATAATACACTGAATTTATAAGGTTGAATCAAGTTGGTAATTCAATTATGTTCAATCCTAACACACTATATTGTGGTTTTGGCGTGACTTTGGGATTGAATGAAATCTTATAATACTAATTTGTTTAATATTTTTCTTAAGGTAAATGCTCCGAGTCTATTTTTTGCATCAAAAATTTAGTTACGAAAGAAATGGTCATAATTTTTTTATTTGAGGTTTTATACTAAGATGTCCATTGCAATACTTAATTCTGTAAAGGTATGAGTGTTTGAAAATGGGTCTCAACAAATCAGACCTTGAGGATAAAAATCACGTTGAAAGTTCTTTACAAAAAGAAATGTATAGTAGATTTTGCGATTTCAGAAATTGTTTATTGTTACGCAAAGTTTTATCCTTTAACCTCCTATTTTTCTACATCACCTCAGCTTTAGGTTCAATATCTAAAAAGGATTTAAAATTTGAAATCACAATTTCGAATCCATTGTGATTGAGTGATATAGTTTGTCAACCCATATGTGCTATTGATATATTTTATTTTCTTGCAAGATTCAAAACATGTCTTGTTTAATGCAATACAATTTCAATCTCAGAACAAAATCTTGAAGCTAAAAAATAGGGTCTTGATACTGCCACCCCCTTTTTGATACTATCACCCCCCTTTTTGATACTATCACCCCCCTTTTTGATACTATCACCCCCTATTTGATACTATCACCCCCTTTTTGATACTGCCACCCCTCCTTTACATCATTACTCAAAATTTAGTGGTTTTTGGGGACAATTTTCTTTTGAAAATTTTAGAATTAAAGATGTATCAAACAAAGTGGTTTTTTATTGGTGTTTTTGAAAATGATAAAATACAATAAATTTTTTTGATAAGAAAAGATAATGGAGTATTGTCTTTCTTATCAAAAAATTTAATTGCAGTCTATCATTTTGAAAAACACCAACAAAAAATCACTTGGTTTGATACATCTTTAAATTTAATTTAATTTTTTCTAATTGTCCCCAAAAATCAATAAAATTTGAACAATAATGTAAAGGAGGGGGGTGGTAGTATCAAAAAAGGGGGTGGCCGTAACAAGACCCAAAAAATAAGCTTAGACATGCAGGGGTTAAGTTTGCAAAACCTAAATTCTACAAACCAAAATTTTGAAACTGTAATCATTATTCAATTTCCATGAAAAGAAGACAATATACCTTAATTCAAAGCCCCAAGCCAAATTTTTAGATTTTAGTTATCATTTCCATTATTTTTGAATTCAAAACCCGTGTATACTTTCTACCATAAACAATCTTTTTTTTCTTTTCTAGCTATTAATCGAATATATTCAAATTATACTAGACACAGACTTGTATATTCAAATATCGTATATGGAACGTATGAAAAACGTAAATGTCTATACCTCCTTAAAAATAGCCAAGACATTAGCATCAAAATGCAACTGAATAACATCATTAATAATATCTTCTAGTAGTGTGATTTGTAGTCTTTTTTCCAAATAAGAATCCAATGATTCTGTCCATTCAACATACTGACTTTGAACATACTGCATTTAAAAAATTACTTTGTATTACATTACTTTGAAAATGCTTACACACATATATACGTGAAAAACGTAATATTTTTTATATCTCTTATTTTTGAGGTTATTACACAATCATTGTATGTTTTATAAACCACATTGTGCTTGCAACTAATTGAAATTAAATATATATTTATTGCTCAAATTTTCTACGTGCCACTTGAAAGAAAGCGTCAGATATTTTTACTTGGTCAATTCCGGTGACAATTAAATCATATTGAGCACTAAGGTTTGGACCATTTTGGTTTTCCAAAAGATATGGGGTAGCATGCACCAGCAGTTCCATGGGTTTTAGAAGGCGGTGTTGAAAATGAAAAGCCCATATGGCTCCTCCAGCAAAGCGTGGAAATGAATAATCCATTACAGGCCGACGTCGAAGTAAATCAAATTGCCGTTTCATTACAGTTAGCTCTCCCATAAAAGCTACAAATACCTATTTAAACATATTTTTAAACGATTTCTTAACAATATGTATATGCTAGGGTAGAAATCATATTTTCAGTTGTGATTAATAATTTCGACAAGTAAGTTGACTATTTTAAATGATCATCTCAGCAAGTACAAAAAATGAAGGATGGGCTTGAGTGACACTACTTCTTTGCAAAAATAATTAAATTTTATATTTGAAGCTTATTTGAGTGTAATGATTTTTTGCTGGTTAACCAGGTTTATTTTACGTTAGATTTTAAAACACTAACTCTTACGTTAAATATTAAAAAACTGATTCTTACTGTTACGCGAAGGCATGTTTCAAGTCTTAAAGCAACCATAAAATGGAATTAAAAAGAAAAAATTGAAGCATAGTTAACCCCTAAAGTACTAAGCTAAGTTTTTCACTAAAACCGCTCCAAAACTGTCATTTTTAGTACAAGTATCAAATTTTACATTTTTTTGGGAACAAATATAGCCATAAGATCTTGTTCTACACTAGTACCAAAAGATGTGAAAAAAAATTCAAAATTTTTTATCATATAGATTGTAAGATATTTGAGTTTGAATTGACAAAAAGTCAGTTGTTGTCTTTGCAAAAATCTAGGCAGTTGCACTTCACAAGGTCATATTTGTATGAATTTATTTTGAAAATGGTTGTAGTTTTTTGAATTTGTTCTTCAAAGCAAATTGGGTACACACTTGAAAATTTTCAAATCATTTGGAATATTGTAAAACACATGAAAAAAATAGTAAGTAAAAAGTAGAGAATGATTTAAACCACTAAATTGTTAAGAATTTAATTATGAAAATGAAAAAATTCAATCCCAATGGTTGTAATGTTGTATTATACAATCTATATATTTTGTTTTTGTTTTTTTTCCAAAATAATAAAAATTGAGTAAAATAAAGGATTTGAAAGTTTATTTTAGAATAGAGAATCCATAACTGTCCACAAACAAAATCACCTTATAAATTTCATCTCATTGATCAAAATGGAAAAATTAAAAGCTTCCCATGTACATGTAAATCTAAAGAACCCGTTTCAAAAAACAAAATTCAAAAATTGTAATTTAAAAAAAAAGTTTTTTGAGCTGCCCAAGCTGCCTACCAAGCAAAGAAAACTACTTATCATGTAGTAATTTTTGAACCATGAAGTCAAAAGTTATGAAAACTGTTGGGTCTTAAAGCTACTCCTTGGACACATCATGTGTGAAAACTTCAAAAAAAAAAATGAAAAACCCATTAATATTGAGCTGCCCAAAATTGCTATGTTGCCAAAAAAAAGAGTGTTAAGGATATTAGGGGTTAAGCAACTTCACTATGTAAATCTATAGGTTTTATTGAATTGGTTTTATAGAATTGAATTTTATTATTCATTTCACTCGTGTAATTTTTGGATGTTAAAACAAAAGATATTGACACTCAATTGCACCATGTAAATTGGTAGTATAAGAGTTAAGATCAGAATTTCATCCACACATTAGAATTTTTTTTTCAAAATTCAGTAGATTTCTTGTCCATTTGGAATGAATTTGGAATAAAATTTCTTCTATGTTGATTGAAGTCTTTTTTATAGTACACAACGCTTTTTTCAATTACTGCGCCCCATGCTAATAAGGTAGAAGCAATGTTTTTTTTTTGCCTCATGATGCCACCCCTTTCAAAATTCTCTATTCCTGTGAGGCCATGTGGCATGTGGTAGGTGCAAAAAAAGACTCTTACGATAAGAGGCTTGAATTTCATTCAAGCTCTAATTGCGCTCGGCTTAAGGAATGGCTGACATTTGAGGTGAAATATCTAGTACTGTGGTTGATGAGTTAGGTAGGTTTAGATGGACAGTTTATGAGCCTCCTACCTTAATGATAATTTGCAAGCCCAAGAAATAGGTTTAGGCACATTATTAAAACAATTCTAGGTAATTTTGGTCAATCCAACATAGCCAAGATCACAATATATGATACTATCTCAAATACTATGTTTTAAGTGGCCAATTTTCAAGGAGATTTTGCAAGCATGTAGCTCAACTATAGAGTGTGTGAAGAATGCTGCATCATAGAAAATCCACCACCAAACTACTATTTGAAAGGCACCAAAAGGTCATGATCAAAGCCATAGTTGAAGAATAAGGGCAAGATGCAAGCCACATCTTCACACTAATTAAATATAATTCATCCAAATTAATGCAAAGAGGTCTAGCACTATTCATAATCTTGTATGGTATTAATATTTTTTGTAGTAACAAAATTTAAACTTAAAATAAAAAATATTAGAAAATTTTATTTACAAAAGACTAGTCTTGTGTATTTAAATTGCACGTTATTACAGCAATGAATGCCCATTTTTCTTAGTGTATTTTGTGTTTTTGTGTCTGTTGTTTTGATAATTAGTGATTGGCCAAGGGCCAAGGGGCATTAATTTGAAGTTATGAGACGAAAAGACATTCCCAATGAACCTTACTCAAAACCATTGAACACTTCCTACCTTAAAATTTGAAATTCTAAGAAGGAGGTGAAGAGGCAAATTGGTTTGAAATTAAAATTTAGAAATTAAACTTCAAACAATAATTAGGTAAATGAAAGGGCATGTTTGTATTTGTTTAAATTTAAATATGCCTCATTGGATTTTTTTAATTTAATTTTGAAGAAGGTTGAATTTCTTTGTACTCTTTTTATGAATGGCATATATTTCTTTTTACATAATTAAATTCAAATGATCATCACAATTTGCTCAAGTTATTGTAAAATATATATTATAATTATCCAATTTAGTTTATTTATTTTCAACAATTTTAGTTTAATTTAATATCAATCTTTTTGAAAATTTAAGTTTCAACTAAAAATTATAAATCAACTCATCTACCTATGCTAAATGAAAACACCACATTTACCTTTGCTATGCTAAATGGGACTACCTCCTTTTTTAATATATTTCCCTCCCTTTCTAATTTTCAAATACAAATTGAATACCGTTCCAACCTTGATAGACAAGTCATCAGACCATTTTGTAGTAGCAAAATGGGATAAGGACTTGTATAATCTATAAAAAAATTCACGTTCTTACATGTTCGTTTGACTATCAAGTAGGTGGTATTACTTGATGCTGATAGGGGCATGAGGCATGGGGGCATCAACGCATGGGGGCATCAACGCATGGGCACATGGGGATGGAACGCATGGGCGCATGAGGCATTTTGCTTGCCAAATGGGTTTACTAACTCCTCACTAGATGAGTTATTAATACTAGACATGAATGAAGAAATATCACCATCAAAAGCTGATTATATAATTATCAAATGTAATATCCAAAAGACAAGTGGGTTGAATTGCAGAACAGAGGGGAGCAAAGCCACGTTGGTTGCAGCAGACAAATAAAGTAAAAAAAAAACATGCAAAAGAAAAATTGAGTGGGTGTAGAACAATGCTATAATATTTTGTGAAAGAATTTTGATCAATAAAGAAGAGGTCTGTCTATACTACTTGTCAAATTTTGATTTCTTCCAATATTTAACACAATATTTCGTGAAATAATTTGTTCTAAAATCTTTACAAATCCCCTTCTAATTCTTTTTTTTTCTTCTAAATTTTAATGAAGCCACCATTGAACAAGCTTTTTCAATTTTAAATAAAAAAACAAGATAGGTGTATTTTCCTTTATTGCAATGAAGGATTGACAAAAATAAAGTTTGTTTTTATAATTTATGGTTTTGGCTCATGTTTAGCAAATTCAAAGGAATTTTTACTTCTTAAGGATTATTTAAAAATCATGAAAACTAAGAGACTTACTGTTGGAACCATAAACAAGAACTGGTTGATTCACTATGAAATCATTCATCATACACTTTATACTTTTGCCATACATTTCACATTCGAGCAAGAGCAAATCGACAAATTTTAAACAACATTAAGTATGCATTGAAATTTTGTTACTCTTGTGAATTACATTGCTTCATAATTAATTTTCTATTAAAACAAATGACTGAATATTTTTAGTTTCTCATTATCATGTCAAGAGATATATATGTACATATATTGAATAATGGATAAATAAATTGGAATAACATAATAGATTTAAGTTTGTCTAGTGACACTATAAATAAACAAAAGAGATCAAAAGATTGAAATACCGTTGATATCATTTTTTCTACACAAGTGCATATAGAAGTACGACATGCCATCAGCTTGAAAGCTTCTAAAAGTTCTATGCTCTCTGATAAAGAAGTAGCATTCCTGAAGGCCATTGTCATGACATTTTGCACCATAATCTAGTTACATTGCACAATTATCCATCATTAAACATATGCGTTTATATGTTTTTGTGTTGTGTTATATATAAGTAGATATACATTTTCAGAAAAAGAAATTCAAGAATCCAATCAAAATGTATGTATATATATATAAACAATGATAGTATTAGGTTTGTGAAATTGTCATTAACCTTTGAAGTTTAGCAAATGAATAGTAAGTAAATGTAGAATGAATATTTTCTAAAATGGATCATCTACATTCTTTAGTTATGTACGTATATGCTGCAAAACTAGGACGCTGAAAATAGAAAAGGACAAAACATTCTAAAATTACTCTAAACAATACTATAAAAGAAATCAATGACATGTTATTTATCTTGGGTTTGTTCAAAAAATAAACATGAAGCAAAATTGGTTTAGTCTACAAGTATGTTTGTTTTTATATCTAGGTTCTGTTAACCCCTAAAGGCCCAAGGGGGTAAGGGCAAAACATAGATGTGTTATAAAATGGTACTTTTGTAACTTTGATGAAGTTTGTTTCCAAAAAGAAAATAAGAACCATAATTTGTAGTAATTATCCATACTATCAAATACTCAAAAAAAGTTTTGGGTTTTTATGCAATGAATTTAGAAGCATTTATCATTTAATGTTCACCAAAATTACAAATTTTACTCATAGATTTCAAAATTTGGTATGATTGGTTAAAAATAGACATTCTATCCTAAACTTCAAAAATGCAACTTTTCAAAAGGAGAGAACATCATTAGTTTTCCAAAATTGTAAATTTTACAACATTAGCAAATATTGAAGTGTTTGTATTTGAAAAATTCTCCTTGGTGGAGTTTAACTTGGATTGACATGATTCAAGTTCAATTGGAAAGTGGACTTGATTTTCTATTACAATATTTAATTTGAATTTTTTTGTGTGTCTCGGGCAGCCCAAAAAAATTGGGCAGCAATCAGAAAATGGTCAATTGGGCGCTTAGGGGTTAAGTTGGATTGTGGAGGAATATTTTTGGAGTTGAAAAAGAAAATCAAAATTAGAAAAAAATCCCCAAATTCATTAATGTCTACATTTTTATGTATCCTACTATTTGTTGGAAGCTTAATCAATTACCATATTAATGTAAAACACAACTTTGTGTTGTATGATGGTACTAAAGCTAAAAGACATAATAGTCATGCAATTCCATCTCCACTTTACATTGCTTGTTAAATAACGATATAGAATAGCAAAGCCAAGGATTTGGGAATCAAAAAACATTACTGAGCATCTTTTTACAAAAAAAAGAGAGAGGCTTAGGCAAGCCTTTCATGATACGTAAATGAATGACATGAAGATATCATTATTTGATGCAGTAGGTTCAAAATAATTTTTAGGAAATTTGTGTTAGCACAATTTGTTATGGTCACTTTTCTTAATGTTAGATAGTCCAATCTGCATTCCAAAGTATCTAAATTCTTGAGAAATTTTATCAAAATTTACTACCTAAATTTGTTTGTTGATCATTGGAAAATAAACTAGATCTAAGCTGATATTGTACTTGGTTTTGTCATGAGTATTGGATTTTGTATACTAATTTTAAAATTTAGACAATCTGATTATTAAAATCTTAAAAGATCAAAACCCATTCTAAGAACGCAATAATACTTTATGGAGCAATAAAAAAAGTGTGTTATTCTAGAAAAATGAAGGTGAAAAAAACAGAGAAAGCTACCAAAGGATAAAAGAAATAGGAAAATAGCTGTAATAATTTCAACTATTCAATCAACACTCAACATATAAGGTTTCCAAAGGATAAAAGAAATAGGAAAATAGCAGTAATAATTTCAACTATTCAATCAACATTCAACATATAAGGTTTTTTTTGGCACTGTTCATGAACAATAAGAAGACTATGTGTCAGCACACGTATGGAAAATTTTGAGAGGGAAGTAAATGCAGTGGTGGAAATTGAATAAAGTAATTTTGAATCTAACAACAAGAAGCTAGAAAAAAAAAAACCCTGCAACATACTAGAAATTTTGGTCTATCACCTCAATCTAGAAATAATCATAATTTAAAGATAATCGTTTATGCTTGAAACATAAATGCTGTTGATGATTAAATTAAGATTAGTTTTGAAAAATTGGATGGCAATTTGGCTTAAACTAGATAAAAATTAAAACTAAACGTCTAAAACAACGATACAAATAAGTGGTGTACTAAAAAAAAGTCAAAAAAGTCACAAAAAAAAGCATCCAAACAATACGTGTTTATTTCTTAGTTAAAAAACCTCTACAATATACTCTTTTTTCAAATTTTCTTCATGAAACTATTGTTTTTGATTAATCTTTGAAATCCGTTTATAGCGTGAAGAGAGGCCGCCTCTTTAGGTGTCATCCATGAACTTCATCCTAACCAAAAAAAGAAGATTTTTTTGTTTTTTTTTTGTTTTTTTTTGTTTTTAGGATTCCATAGCACGGGTTAGTCCTTGGACACCTTGCTGCTAATGGTACTAGACTACATATAGTGAAGCGGGTGAATATTGAACAAAGCACTTTATTTGCCAATATATGAGGTTCGTAACATCAAAAGGATATAAGAGGTATCCTATTTCCACGAACATCTCGACTACTGCTCTTGTTACATGCTAAATCCTTGAAGTTATTACAATAATTCTTCTTTTGGATCTATACCAGCTCCATCAGCTAAGAGCACTAATAAGGGTGGTTACCTTAGTTAAATTAAAATTTGGACACATCCCTCATTTCATTTTACGTGAGAAGTGATATATAGCAGTTAAAGCAATTACTTGCGGGTATATTTTCATAAGCAAGTCGCTGGACCTGGTGGTTACATAGTATTAATATGGTTGTGTAATTTTTTTAACCATAGTAATAGAAAGAGCTATTACTTGGATGAATATGGGTAATTTGACCCTGATAACTGGGTTATGTTACCAATATACATTGATAACCACTAATGTTGCGGAACCCTACAACATTTAGGGTTACTCAAACGGCTTTTTTTTCACCAGAAGTGCGGCCGTGGGCTTGGCGGGGTTTTTTGAAAAAATTTCTTACCCAAGAAAGACTAACCTAATCTCAGGCTTTGGCATGAGGGTTGCTTTCAGTCCTTGCCTCTGTTTTTTACCTTCACTGCTGTCACCTTCCTGCCTTGGTCCACATGCCGTGGTCTGGTACTACACGCTGCGCTTAAGGACACTGCTACGCTCGTCGCAACGCACTACAGGGGATCACACGTACGCGCGGTACAGGGATGCTTGTAGCCAAATACACTGGTGCGTTTGAGGCACTGAGCAATGCGACACATAGGGTGACACGCAACACTACTGTTTGAGGGATACGCGAGTTTCCTAGGAATACAAGGAAGCGCTGGTATACGCAGCCTACAAGCACGTATCATGCTGGTGCTGTGTCAGTTACAGAACTTTATGCAGGTTCCATATTTTGTTAAATCAGTAGGGGAATTGTTTGTTTTTGATTGCTCTGCTGTTGTAATTGGCTTACTATCCGTGCGAAAGCTATAACACGCGATATATGCTACTGACACCTGGTGCAACCTCTCTCGATTAACATTGATTTTTTGGCTTGTTTGGGATGGGCACAGGTGAGGCATATATCCTCTCGGAGAAATCTGCCAACTTCAAGCACATTACTTTGTTCCTTTTCACTGATTTTGCTCAAATTAGGGCTAAACGTAGCTCTAATATGTTTGAGCTTGTGGACGTGTTGATTAAAATTTTGAATTTTTTCCTTATCTTATGTATATGACACTGCATGCAATTTTGCTCGTGAGGTCTATACTTTACACTGCAACTCTTCATGTATGATGATAACATGGTATACACGAATTTATCCTCTCTTATGACCATTATGGGCGCTGCCCATAAGCTAAGCTTACCAAAAAAACAGACTTGAAAATTCACAAGTAGGATAAGCTTGTATACACGTGGAATACTCTACAGATCATGAAACAACTATGTAAAGTGACTTTTACTGCAATTCTCATTTCTTTAAAATTTCAGCTGCTGATTTGAGAAGCTTAGGAGGATCCTTTGTGAACTGCTTAAAGAACCAGTGGGTGCCTGAGCTTTCGGGATGTTCCAGAAAAGGGTTTCTTTTTTTCAAGATTTAATTACAAGTAACAGTTCCGTAATCTGTACTTGTAGAGTCTTGGGTAAAAGAATAGCAGTGTAGCATACCACTTGGCATATTGCCTTGTACCAGGTATAATATAGGGTCAAGAAAAATACTTGATGCTTAGAAAAGAATTGATAACCTCTAAATCCGAGGATTGCATGCAAAAATATACGTGACAAGAAAAACGGCTTATTTTACAGTCTCTTGTCTAGAAAAATAAGTTTAAAGCTAATACTACTTTTTCCTGACTAAAAATACACAAGCAGTAACTTACTAAATTTACCCAGTATAATACAGAACATGTTATACGTATCCAATATGCTTCATAGCTTAAGCCATGGTTATACATTGCTTAAATTAGCATGAAGAATGGATGAGAGTATGGTTTGAATTAACACCCTACTGAAAGAGGGGCTCTCCCTCGTTTTTTCAAATGATGAGAGAACGTGATGCCTTTTTTGGCTTTATGAGGCAGATTAACCTAAATCCGACCTCTGACGTTTCTGTTAATTCAGTATGGGCGGCCTTAGGTGCCTCTGAGCTGTAGCCTCAGAACTCCTGCAGCGCGTCTCTCTCATGCGTGACTTGCAAAACTGCAGTAGCTCTGTATAGTGAGCACTGATACTACAGACACGCTCTGCTCTCTGCACTGTTCACGCATGCGGTGCTTTGTACTCTCTGTGTACTGGTCTCCGTAGTTTTTTGAAAGCAATACCTCTGGGATACCGGTGTCAACTTTCGAAGCATGGCTTCTACGCAACCCAATGCCACACATGTTCAATTTGAGTTTTGAAAGGTTTTTTTATAAAAAGTAGGTGCTTCTGTTGCTTTTTTGCATGTTAACTTTGTTAAGGTGATAACAAACATTTTGGATTGAAGACACCTGTTGCATCCCCTTTAACATAACTTTGGTTTGTTTGTGTGTATTGGGATGGGCACATGTGAGATCCAAAGTCTCTTGGTTGATATTCCAAAACTCCAGATTTGCACTATTTACCTCAAACTCTTGTTTTGTCAGATTTTTCAAAAAAACTGTTGCTTTGGAAAAGTTCATTGTAAGGAGACATTGGCTATGTTCCAATGAACTCGGAAGTATTGATGTTTTTGGTAATACTCGTCTCTGGCTTTGTTTTTTGAGGAACGTGAGGGACCAGAAAAATTGCTCCACAACCTCTTACTATTTATTTTATGCCGAACTTTCCCCATTTTTTGAAGAATAGTCTCCCACCCTACCTTACAGAGGCTATGTTTGGATTATTAGGGTTTTAAGAGGTCGGTTAAAAAGGGTGCTTTTTTAGAAAAAGCAAACCTTTGCTCAGAGGCTGAGCCTCTATAGTAGCACAATGAGGCTTAATAAATGGCCGAATACTCCTCTACTGTATACTATGATTACCTTGGCTTTCTGCTGATATAAACTACTAGCCGCTGTATATTCCAGCATTGATTACTCGTTCCTTCTGACAAAACTCATAAAAAAAAAAATTGGGACATAACCTAGGGTAATGTACTCATATGTATGGGTTTTTTATGAAAAAAATACATACTGTCTAGGATCACTACATGCCTGAATAACATCTGCAATACTGGTTCGATCATTTGACCTAATGATTCGTTATGACCAAATTATAATGCAAGCTATAAAGCTTTCCTGTGGTATAAAAATAAAAATTTCGAGTATCCATCAGGCATAGCATAAAAGTTAAAATTTGGATGCGCATTTTAATCACATGGATTATAAGCCTTCCTTTATGAGAATACTCTCGGCCTTTGAGCTTAGACATCTCAAGTACTGCTTTTAAAGCAACTTTAGGATTCTGGCAGTAGAATGACTGATCTCGACTGAAGAGAATGGACAATGATGCTAAAAGCATAGTACTATAGCTGTTTAGGAACTATACTTAGAAACATATGCATACCAATCAGCTAAAATGGTAAATAGTGTACATTTAGAAAAAGCTAGGTCATGAAAAAGTATGGACATATGCCCAGTTCCTTTGCGATGTACCAGTAAAGGCCTTTTCTTTTCTCTGACATGGCTGGCCCCCACATTGACGTATGTGCATTAAATTGAGCCTTTCTTTCATAAATTCTTTAAAAAATTCAGCCAAGTGTCCCCATAGCTAAAAATGGGTGTGAAATATTCCACTCCATTTCATCCAGCCATTCCATTCCATGGATGAAATGGTGTAGAATATTCCACTCCCTCCAAGGCAGCTCACAGCCGTGCTACTGAATGTTATGAGTAGCCATTAAAATTGAAGATGCATTTATAAGAACGTTTTACAGCAAAAGTATATATTGCATAAACTGAACGGCTAATTACCTCTAAATCCGTAACCCCAGCTTTGAATTTGTGAAAATCGTTGTGCCACCTTGTCACTTTGACATCTAATAAGTTGTATGACAAAGCATTTAATTGGCTTGAAATTCTCTTAAAATTCTCTTGAGCATCAAGTAATGATTTTGACACCTCTAAACCTTGCGCCCCTGCAAAAGCAGGTCTTCTCATTTTGCCTGAAAATTGACTTTGAGCATCACAAACCTAATATTCGCAACAAAACCTCGTCCGTTAGTTTTTCAACAATGTGTCTAATTAAAATAAAATAAAATGAAAGTCCATAATACTCATGTATCTTTTTATAAAATAAATAAATAAATTTATACTTATACCTATTAATTTCTTAATGTTCAAGCTGGTTTATGCAAACAAAGTGAATTTATTAAAAATTTAAGATTTTTAAAAGGATATAATTAAACCCAAACATGTGTATTCTTATAATTTCATCTAGGTTATTGAAGAGCTTTCAGTGGTTCTTAAAATATAAAGCTTGAAGCCATTACTTAGATCTACATCTATTAACAAAACACACATGAAAATGTTACGAAAGTTAACTTTTATTTATACCATGTGTATAGTACTATATACATATCCACTTACTTCAAGCATATCTTGACACCTTTGCAAAAATGCTTCAACTGGGGCAAAAATGATCTTACTATTCCAGTCTGAGACCTTTCTTTTATCTTTAATAGTATTTTTTTTGTTACGTGTTGCTGCATTATGGTTTATTGCATCAACGTCCATTGCTTTTGGGCTTGAATTATTACTAGAAAATCTCAAGGTAGCAGCGGTGTCAACCATGGTAGAATACAAACGTTTCCATGCCTCATTAGCATGAATACTTTCCTTTAAAGCAACACGACAAATTTCTTCATCTCCATCAAAAATCTCTTGTAAGGGAATTCCACTAGAGCATCGCTTAATAATTGCATTGCTCACCTATCATAGTAATACTATTACCAATATTAGGAGTTTATCAATATTATGTATTGTTTTCAAACATTTGAATCAATAACTTAGTACTTGTCATGAATCTATTTTATTTATGACAAAAGGGTGGTTTACATACCAAGCAAAGGAGGTTGGTGATTTTTGCAGCTGTGTTGTAAAACAAACTCAATTTCCATATCATTCGAATACAACATAGAATATCAGAATAACATTTGGGAATGTCTCGAATGGAGCAACTTGCAAGCATTTGACAAGGTTTTTCCAGAGTTATTAAATACTTAAGATTGTCTTCAGCTACTATGGCTTCCTTTTCAATTTCTAGTGCTAATTCCAAAAACGGCTCCACATATGACGAGCGGAACATTTTCAAAATGGAAAGGTTCTTACTGACATTCTGCTTAGAAAACATGTATTAGATTTGTTAGATTTTCATTGCAAACTATTAAAGAAAGCAGCTATTTCTTATCTGTAATCAAGCACATTGATTTGAACAAATATATTCTCAATCCATAGATTTTATTATGTTCTAGAATGTTTAAGATCGGAGGCTTAGAAGCTTAAACTTTTTTATTATAATATATATAATAAAAAAATGTGTAAGTTAAAGTAAATTTTGAAAAAAAGAAGTCATGATAATGTCTACTACCCTAACTAATATTAATAGTCCTCATGTGTATATGCCATATTTAACTAAATTTGAATTATTAACATGATTTCAAACTTGGTCTTCAAAAAATGAGATTTTTTTTCACCTGGAGCATAAATTTCCCAAAATTTTGTATATAAGATTTACAAAACCTTGAGAGATCTCTTGGTGCTTTACATGTGGGTTGTTATTTTTAACTTTGTGTAGTCTAGGATGCATTAGTTTTGTCATGTAGTATGAATAGATTCTTACATTTTAAAATAAGTAAAGCTTTATTAATTTAAGAGCTCTAGAAGAAAACATGCAATAAATAATTAGTCCACAACATTTGCAAATATATATTAAACAATAGTAATTAAGTCAATCTATAGTCCCATGTAGGGTGTGTTTCAAGTCTTTGTTGATCATGAAAACTTGCATAAATATGCCTAACATGATTTAGAACATATTGGATTAATCTTTCTAACACCCATAATACAAAAATACTCACAACATGCAATTAAAAAGACCTGAAAATTTTGGACAAACGTTAAAAAAAAGCTATTATACTAACTTCAAATGATGATACTTCTCAATACATATAGTCAAATCTCATAAAAATTTCTCCATATCCTCTTGCATAAATCCAATGCAGGATCCTATGTTTAGATTTGAACAAATACAAAAACTTCTTATCGGAAGCAGATGACTAGACATGGGAGTTTTGTTTGTTTTTTGAGAAAAAATAGGCTGGGTACTTTAGATGTTAAAACAATATTTTGAACATCCAAGAATCATTACCTTTTGTTTGTTTTTTCTTAAATTGGTATAAATAACTAATACCTCACTAGCTATAATATTGATGGACGTATGTGTTGGTCGAAATGACTGATAACGTAAATTTTTCGTATTTGATGAACTATAAATGCCAATGGGGCCGAAGGTGTTTAAGCATTATTTGGAAAAAAAATCCAATGTTAATGCTTAAATGTTACTTTACATAAAAAATAATACTAAAATCAAAGATGACTACTCTTAATATACTTAGTTTATAAGATATTCTTAAATTTTGGCATAAATGTCAAAACAATTGAGGTTTTCAATTCCAAGTTTGATGTGAAAATATCACATTTTTGTAATGTTGTATCGTATCATATTTCATGGCCAGCATTCAGTCAAAGATAAGTGTAAATTTATGAGAATAATTTATATCCTGTTTTAGTTAGAATCAAAATACTGAGTTTAAAATTTAAAAAAAAAAATTTGTGGCAATGAATAAAGATTTTTCATTAACCCTTAAAGGACTGCTGGGTGGTCATGGCCTGTCCACATTGTAGGTTCAACAGTAATTTTGACTATAGCTTCAACAGTGTTTTGATTGATGTGCACAAATAATATTGCTTCTAAAAGTTTCAAAAGTCAATAGTGCATGCCGACTTCATGAAAATTGCAATAAGGGCAGCTTGGGACCTAACATCATGATTTTGAATTTCCTCACAATTTGGGTTACCTAAAAACATGAGCATATTTGATAAGATGGTTTTTAGCCTTCTATGATGGATAATGTGTTTACAGTCACTTTGGAAAAAAATACAGATGAAAAATGACTTTATTTTGTTGTATAGAAATTTTTTTTAGGGCCAGAGGACAATAATCGTCCTCACGGGCGTTTAGGGGTTAAATAGCTATTCAAAGAATGAAATGCTTAAAATTTAATATTTGGGTGAACTAGAAATTCTTATTTGCCCCAGAATTTAATGTTTTGTGAGTTTGTCATATGTAGTCTGTATCCACAGAAGTTGTATTCATGCTCAACAATTTGAAGGATATTTACAATTTTCTAACTGTGTGCTTAAAATTTTGCAAAGTGGTATCTATAGGTATCAGTTCTTTTCATTTAATAAACAAAGGATAAAAGTACTTACAGGATGTTGAATTTGAGCTAAAATTCCACTTAGATTTTCATTTCGTTGATGCCAAAAATTAATTTCAGCCAGAGGACCAGTTTCTTCATTTTCTCCTTGGTCTTTTATTCTGATAACCTGTTAAAAATACTATAATCAATGGAAACAACTACAATACTTCAAATACCATTACTGGTTTCAATTTATTTTCAGATTAAAAAGAAACTGTAAGATAATAGAATGCATTTAACTTGATTTAAACCTTTCAAAGCTGTATAAAAAAACTCAACTTAAAGGAGATTCAATGAGTTTTAAATGTTTAGTATTTTCATAAATTGGTCATGCAACGTTTTTAAATAATAAATCTATATCAAACTTACTTCATAAAAACTATAGCTACGTATAGATCGATTTTTTAAAAGTAGAACACAGATATCATGTCAAAAAGCATGAATACCATATTTATTATTAGTTGTGGACAATTCTATGGGTTTTCGTGTGTCAAATTTATAAAAAATTCCCAGCGCATTACAATTGAAATACTAAATATGAATTTTGTATATGCATATTTGAATTTCACTCACTTATGAAATACCAATTTAAATATTGATTTCATACTAATATGGTACTCAACTACTCAACTGATAATATTTTGGACTAAAACCTTAATGTATGGAACAACTATTTAATTTTGTATTGGAAGCACTCAATAAATCTCATGACACAATCAAATCAGTCAAGCGAACATAATAAAAAACCAAGAAACAGAGCTTATTAGACTACGTTACATGTTTTTGTTTACTGTAGGTTGAGAGTAGATTTGGCATAAAATAATTCCTCAAAATTTTACCTAACTATTCTATAATTTTTTTTTCAAAAATGCCCAATGTCAAACAAATCAAAAAATTGAAATGCCCAATATTATAAGTCATTATGCTTAACTAACAATGGAAGGTCAAGGTTGATTTCAAGAGGGCTCAATCTATTGTAAATTTTATACCAAGGGTTAAGTTTAAAAAGTGGAAGATGCTTAGAAAAAGGCTTAATTATACTAAATTTTTTGGTTGAATAAAAAATAATAACAAATTTTTCTGAAAGTGCCTAATCTTGTTTAATTATAAAATCTAATGCCAAATTGATTTTTCTCAAAAAAAAATCAATCTAGCGAATTTGCTCCGTAGTCTTTTAGGTTTCTCTTCAAAAACCCTCATTTTTGCAGATTATATGTCTGACAAATTTCTAGTTCTTTTGGCATTCTAGTATCTAAATTCTTTTCCTTTTTTTCTAAAATTAAAAAAAACTAAAAAAAACTAAAATAGATTTTTGAGAAAAAGCTCACGATATTTTCATCATGCAAATCTTAAAACTTTATTGTTGGGTGGTGTATTTTACGTTACAGAGATGACATTTTTTTGTTTCCTTATCTTGTCGTAATGCCCAAACCTCACATAATCTTGCTTCATCTTCTATTGTATTGGAAAATTTGAAGCTTACATGCGATTTTATGGCTTACCCAACAAACCTTAGTAGAGTGGAAACAATGAGATAAATTTTTTTTTCTTCAATGTTTCTACCAATAGAAAAGAAGAATCGAAGTGTTGTGCAATTTCGTGCAATTATGCAAAAAAATAAAGTTCACCAAGAAAGAATCAGTCAAGCTACCTCCCAAGCTACTTTCCAAAATAGTTTATAAAACAACTTAATATTTTTCTTGAACTCATGATGAGAAAGGATGATAAATTATCTTTAACACATATAGAAGCCTTTGTAGAAACTCTCATTGGTTAACGTACTTGTTTGTGAACAATTTCCTTGTTCATTTTCATCTCGTTGGAAAGAACATTTTACAATTTTTGTGAATAATATTTTACTCTGATCCTTCATATGCTCTTAATTACTGGAGTAGTGTGCACTTTACATAACAAATTTAAGATTTATAAGTTTTGATGATGGTTAATAAATTGGGTGCGCTTTAACTTTGGTACCCAATTTTGAATAATTTAAAGTAAAAATAAGCTAAATATTGATCGATGAAAAATTTGAGCTCTTTTTTAATAGATGAATAATTTTTCAAAGGACGGTAACCTCGCACATTTCAGTGTTAAAAAAATCTACACAATACTAGTTTTGAAATCAAAGAGCCAGAAAACTCAATACAATTGTTAAAAAGGTCAAAAATATTGATTTTTACACTAGAACTACTAAGTCTCCAATGAATTCATTTACAGGATCTCTCAAAATATACTTATAAGGTGCTACATTAGGATGTTGTAATATATTATTTTGTGCTTGGGAAGGATGCATTCTAAAGGCTCCCATCTTTGGTTGTTATCAAAGACCATTGACTTCTGTGATACTAAAGTATTCAAAGTTTATGAGATTAGCTGCAGGTATTTAAATGGACTGTTACCTCTTCTTTGGGTTGATATGCTGCTATGAAGAATATCACAAGCACATCAATTTGCTATAACCAAGTTAAAAGTATAAATCACATCAAACATTAATTGTATAGTAAACACAAGTATAGAAAATATGTTTATGGATGTCATAGCTAATTTTGGACAACCCAAAGTTCAAAAAAGTAACCCAACATTTAATTTTAAGAAATTTATGCAAAATATTGGGAAATCTCCCAATGTTTTGCTTATGCACTTGGAAATTTTCCAATATTTTGCTTACACACAAATAGATCTGTTGATGTTTTGTATAGTCCAAAATTATATGAAAATTCCATAAAGTCATGAATAGTCTAAATTTCAACCAATATGATATATAACATTTAAGGAGGTTTCACTTAAGTTCACTAAATTAAATGATTGATTCACATGGGCACTAAGAAAAGGTACCAAAATATCCACAGTAATACATTAACCTATTACAAAGGGTCACAACATTGTTATGTCCTTGAGGTTTCCAAAGTTGAAGAAAAATTTACCAAAGTGCTCAAGCCTTGTAGGTAAATTAGTTTATATTTGTATTGGAAGAAGCATCCTAATTTGCAGAGAAAACCCTGTTTTACTTCATTTGTTGGTTTACCAAATATGGATGCATGCTTTGGGTTTTTGAAAGCTATATTTAAAATTTAAATTGTACCTGGAGCTCTACAATAGTCACCTAATAATTGAAAAGACCGTAGCTAAAAGAACTCAAATAATGGTCAGTTTTGTTTGGCTAAATTCAATTTGACTAATGTTCCTCTTCAACACCAATCAAAGTAAGATACATCTAATTTTGTAACAACTCTTGTTCATTGATAGGAAAAGGAGGAAAGTAAATTCTTCTTCATTGGTTTGATAGAAGAAACAGAATCAACATTATCTTCCTCTTTCTGCATGCAAGTGGCAACTTCTTCTTGTTCAGTATCTTATTTGTAAGCTCTATATAATAAATCACATCAATACACATTTTAAGTGGCATTAAATGTAAGAAAATCTTTATTTTATTTTTCTAGAATCATCACTAGTAGAAAACAAGGCCCTAATCAAGTTATGTCAATCAATTCAACATTGTTAAAATATCCAAATCAAGCACTACAAGGGAACACTGTCAATTTGGACAATTTCTATAGATTCAAACATGTTGATATTTTTGTCATTGCGGATCATTTTTTGTCATTTTACACATATTTAGTCGATTTGGACATGTCAACTTGGACACAATTTCTTGTAGCGAACATTTCCCAATCAACACTATTATGTTGATTTGGATCACGTTTTCTGATAGCAAATTGTTGATCAAATTTAACATATTGCCAAAAAAATAAACAATAATTCCGCTATGTTAAGATACTAATCATTTTATTGAGGGTGAAAGAAACCAATAAAAACACCAGAAAGTTTTTCCATGAATACGTGTAAACTAGAAAAATACCTGAAAAACAAATGATGTTGTTTTACAACGACTATTAGCAAGTACATTCCAAAAATTAATAAAGACACATACGTATTAAACCCGTAAAGGACCAGACCTCCTTTTTTTTAGAAACATAGCGATTTTGGGCAAGTACTTGTGATTGGAGCTTTTCATATTTTAGGCTGAAATTGTAATAGAATGTGGGGACGAGGTTTATCTTTCATATGCACTAAATTTCACGACATTTGGAATTATGAGTAAAAAGCTATGGCCTAATATGTTGTTTTTTACGTTCAAGGGGCAGCTTGGGCAGATTTTTAAAAATCATTTTTTTCAAGAATAAAAAAAAAAAAATCGGTTTAGGAGATTTATGTGAATGTAGGAAGCTTTGAATCATACCGTTTGGATCAACAAAATGAAAGTTATGAGGATTTTTCAACATTTTGGGAAAAAACAAAACTAAAAGATGAATATTGTTTATGACAACATTATGACCATTGGGATTGGCATTTTTCATTTCCATAATTAAATTCTGAACAATTTAGTATTTTGAATCATTCTCTACTTCTTTTTGCTTACTAAATTTTTTCCATATGTTGTGAAACTCCAAATGATTTGAAATTTTTTTGACATGTACTTTACTTAGGTGGAATAAGGAATTTAGGAAAGCACCACCCACATGGCCTTTTTTACTTAGGAATTTCACCTTCTGAAGGGTAGCTGCCAAGTTTTTCACAAGACGTTTTTTGAATATTCAAACCATTCTAACTTCCAATCTAGGTGGTGGAAAACTCTGAAACTTTTTCCACATCTTCTAAAATCATTCTTCTACAAGATCTTATGGTCACATATGCATAAAAATGTTTTTTTTTTCAAATTTGGGTGATGCTCTAAAAATGGCAGTTTTAAAGAGTTTTCGGTGAAAACTTTGCTTGGTCCTTTAAGGGCTAACCTCTAAAGGGCCAAGGGTGTTTCTTGGGAAAAAATCTTATAAACTATCAACTTTTAGTACAGTGCCTAAAATTGAAAATAAAAACTTTTTTTCTCAATTTCAACCGTACAAAAGAGTGTAAAACAAATAAATTGATATATGCAAAAACTTTAGCCCATTTGATAGCGCAAATTGTAAGATTATAATGTTTGAAGTGAGAAACACAACTTTTTTTCATTTCTACAAAATAAGGTCTGTAGATTTTGAGCTTTTCTAGAGTAAATTTTTTGTTCTACACAAATTGGAGCTTTTTGACCATTCACAAGTATATGATGTTAGGTTCACTCATGAAAATTCTCAAATGCAAAAATAGAATCTAGCTTATTCTAAATCACCCTACAATGCAAGGAGGTTAAGAGTGAATTGGCAATACATTAGTCACTCTTTCATGATTTCTTGTGCAATGAGGAAGTCTTTTATTTGAAATCCAAATGGTTGAAAGTTAGATACAAACATTTAGAATATATGAATTTTTATTTGAAGAGTTTTGGATTTATAAATTGAAAGATAATAGGGCCTGAAGTTAGAGGAGTTTTTTTTTCTTGAAACTGCCCAAACATTGTTTAAAAAGTTTGACTCCCTTCAAAATGTGATGTGAGAGCTCATTTTTTTTTGACAATTGTACACCATGTTATTTTGGTTACATACTTGCCAAATTTCAAAAGTTGATGAGACTTTTAGCATAAGATTCTCCAAAGATGCCCAAACTACTTGAGCTGCCCAATTTCTTTTGGGCAACATAACTTTTGAACCGGACATCTGATTGAGGAAAAATAACATTTCCACTTGGAAGATACATATTTGCACCTTGTATAACAAATTTGAGAACATCCAATAAAAATTAACTCCATATGACCGTACTCAAGTTCTCAAGTGGCTGTTGAACAACCACTTGGTCCTTTAGGGGTTAAATGATGTTGCAATACGCGCTTGTGAGATGATGTTAATTAGTACTTTGAGATTGATGAAAACAATTTGAGGATTAATATTAAAATGCTAGTTATCTTGGTTCCTTAAAACAACTTCTCTACACACACAAGCATGATTCATATTTAAAGAAGGATTGGATCCTTAAATCCCTAAAGGCCCAAGTGTCCCTTCATGAGACAAATGGATTTTGGGAATGTACCTACAGCTAAACTAGTTTGTATGATATTTTGAAACTTGAAAGTGGGGAAGTGAGAGACCTACAAGGGCATCTAATTTTATCTTCATTTTGACATCACAAAGAAATTATGTAAGAGTTTCTAAAGCTAGGTGAGAAGGGGCAGCATGGGCATCCCCTCTCTTTTCTACACTAACTCTCAAAATTGTCTCAATGTTTGCTTAGACACCAAGTTTTTTTCAATATCTCCACTATATATAAGTGGCATTTTTTCCTCAGATTTTTTGTGTGTGATCCTTGTGCAATCGTGATCAACCCAAATTTCACTTACTAAAAACCAAAATCCTATTTTTGATAAATTTTTTAATGTCAAAATCAAGAAATTTGATTAAAAAACATTGGTGATGAATCTTTGAGATTTGATTGCAGGAGTATGTTGGAAACATCCACACATATCTTTGCTTCAAATAGATATTTCCAAAAAAAGTCTTTAAAAAATCTTAAAATATTCTGGGGGACCCATGTTGGGGGCCTCTAAAACTCCTACTCCATCTGCCTTTTATCAAATTATGGAGATTAATGTTTTGAGAGATTTGTACATTGGTTTATTTTTTTATTTTGTAGTAGGTTAAGATCTCTACATTTTTTCATTTGGATTAATGTAATTCAATAGATTGAATCTCATATATAAAACTCCAATTTTGCCTAGTGTATTTGCAAATTTCATGACTTTTTGACATTCAAAGATTTTTTGAAGTATGTTGCACATGTCCAATTCATTTGAAAATTCTCCCACACATACTTTATTTGGTTCTCTATATGGAGGATTTAAACCTCAACCTTGCATAGAGTATACTTTTTACTATAGGGGTGGTAAAAGGCTTTTGGAATTTTTGGGCAAGAAGGAAAAATGCTTTTTTTCTTCACTTTAGACATCAGTATATCTCTTTCTTCTCCATCTAAGGTAGGAACACCCATAAGCATAAGTGTCCCCATAACCATTGCCTCTAAAATCTTGGAAAATCTATAGAAGTAAATATAAGTAATTACAATGATGTACAACATGTGAACATGAAACCTTAGTGTTGGTTATGGGTACAATGGCAGATTGCTCTTTAAAAATTCACAACTTATTCTCACAATATCCAAATAATACATTCAAAAGTGCAAACTCATTATTTTTTTGTTGCTAACATGATCCTATAATTTGCTAGATGTTTGTTAATAGTCATCATGTTCAAAACTCTTAAACTAACGCTTATGGGTGATCCTACCTTAGAATGAGTTATTTTTTCCCCCACAAGTACCTCTAAGGTAGGTACACCCGATGGCGTGGATGTACCCAATGCAACTCATATGTCAAGCAAGAATTCATTTCTAACATAAGGTCTAAAGCCATCTTTAGATGGCTTATCTTCTAACACTCAAAAGGTAAGCAATCTAAAAGTGGCTTGGATCTTATGTCATAAGTGAATTCTTGCCTAACATATGAGTGGCATTGGGTACACCCACGCCGGTGGGTGTACCTACCTTAGTAACTTAGGGCAAGACATTATGGTTGGTTTTATAAAAAGAAATTGTTTCCCTAATTTTCTACTCACTCCCCCAAAAGTGATAGTTTTTGGTGACTTTTACAACAAGCGCCATATTCATTAAATTGGGAAAACTAGATTCCCAAGTTGTACTTCACCTTAAACCTAGCGTATAAATGCCAAATTTGAAAATATCAAATTTGGTATGAGCCATTGAACTTTTGTCCCTTGCAAATTCCTTCTCTCAAATGAGGGTACGTGTACCCAAAAAATGCTACTTAAACCTAAAGCCCAGTTTAAGGTGGCCACTTTATACCTAATTTATTTCCAAAATTGGGATTTCTTCTCAAATTAACGAATATGGCATTAACAACAAAAAAAAACTTGGGCTTTAGGAGTTAAAGTGATTTTATTGCAAAACTTCATCATTTTAAAATACACATAAGCAAAGCCTTATCAAGCGTAATGGGTTTATTTAGACAACTACCAAATATTCAAGAAGCCATGCCCATACTTTGCAAATAGATTTATAATAAATTGTTCCTTCCACCGTGCACTATTCACATTGTTAACAGCAAGTAGTAGTTTCCACACTTCAACTCCGGATCTATTTTCCATAAAGTGAATCCTAAATCCATATTTGGGACTGTGGTATTTTTATTGCAGCACTGAAATGTTAACCCCCAAAAGGCCCTTGGGCTCTGCAGGTAGGGTACTAAATACGGTCACACCCAACATTCAGAAGTTTGAATCAGTTAGAAATTAAGTGTTACAATCATACATATTGAAGGGTTGTATGATGGTGGGTGCATAAAAAAATTTGGAAAGCCTTCAGAGCAGCTCAAATTTGCCTGTACATACAATCGTACATACGTCCGCAAAGGGCTTTTGTGCCGTTCAAGGGTTAGCCCCTGAAGGGCCCTTGGGCTCTGAAGATACGGTACCAAATATGACCGCAACCAATATTCAAAAATTTGAATCAACTAGAAATTAAGTGTTACAACCATACATATTGAAGGATTGTATGATGGTGGGTGCATAAAAAAAATTGAAAAACCCTTAAAGCAACTCAAATACAACTATACATACAACCGTACATATAGCCGCAAAAGGCTTTTGGGTCGTTCAGGGGTTAATAGAGTTATTATTTTTACCTAATCAAATACCACACTAATAATTGCTTGTTGTAACAAGACTCCTGTCGGTTTGGTCTATACATTTATTGGCTTTACATTACGTTCTTGAACTTTTTTTTTAATTACAAAGTTTGTGATTATTTTTTCTCATTCACTTTGAATTATTAAAAATAATAATAATCTATCTATCCGTTAAATCATCATTGGAATATATAATAGCACGCTGGAGAAACTCATATGCACATTTAGATGATGCTTCTTTAAAGACAAAGTATAAAATTCTCACAAAAACGTTAGTTAGATGCTATTAATCTGTGTTCTTAGTTTTGATTCATTTTTACTTTTAAAACTTTCAATCAATCATGAGGAATCAATTTGCAAATGCTAATATGCAAAGAAATTAATGAAACAGCCTATGGCTGGTCCGAGGACGCAATCCCTTTAACTCGTATAGGACCAAGCCCTTTTTTCTGTGAAAGATCACTAAAAACTACCATTTTTAGGAAGTTTAGGAAAAAGGGATTTTATGTTTTGTTCTTGGAAAATCCAATTGGAGGATCTTGCCCCATATTAGAAGAGGTACTTGTGGAGAAAAAACTTGGCTTATTCTGAATGAAGAGGAGTGAGATATTTACTTCTAAAGTGAAAAAAAAAGTTTTTCTCATGCTTCCAAAAAATTTCAAAAGTCTTTCACCACTCTTATAACAAAAAACTTGCTCTGCCCAAAGTTGCACTTTATTTTTTCCATGTAGGAGATCAAGTTAGTTATGTGTGGGAGAATTTTCAAATCAATTGGAACTATACAACACATGGGAAAAAAAGTATGTAAAAAGAAGTAAAGAATGAGTCAAAACACTAAATTGTTACAAATTTAATTATTTAAATGAAAATTGCAAATCCCAATGGTTATGATGTTGTAATAAACAATCTACTTCCTTTGGCTTAATTTTTTTCCAAAAAATTGGAAATTGAGTAAAACAAAGGACTTTAAAGTTTATTTTAGAGTAGAGAATCCATAGTTTCCTACAAACAAAAACTCCCCATAATATTAGGAAAAATATGGGGGGTTCATAAGGCCTTTATAAACAAATCTGGCCCTCCATATGTTTTGTTCCTGATGTGGGGAACCAACCCTACGAAAGGCCAGAAAACTTTAATTAAAACTTTTTGAAAAAAAAAAAAAAAAAGTCTTAAAAAAAAACTTTTTTGATTTTTTTATAATAAAGATTTCAAAAAAGCTGAGGTGGCATCAATGATGCCACCTCAACATGCACATGATTTTATTGGGAACCAAGTTCCCATGGCTAGGGACCCCCCCAAACTCAGGGCCTTGTTGGGGCCCCATATTTTTCCTAAGGCTTTCATCTCATGGATTCAAAATTGAATGATTCAAAGCTTCCCATGTATTAAAAAATATAAAAAACCAGTTCCAAAATTTTATTTTGAAAAATGAAATTTTTGAAGAAGTTTTTGAATTGCCCAAAGAGGCAGCCCTCCCCAAATTTTCATAAATTCATGCATAACTTCTTCATCAAATGTCAAAATGAAGAAAAATTTAGATGCCCACATAGATCTTTGAATTTCCCACCTTCAATAAAAGTTTTAGAGAATCACACAAAGTAGTTTAACCATAGGTACGTGCCCAAAGTCCAACTTGTCCCTTGAAGGGACAATGGTCCTTTAGGGGTTAAGCGCTAAAAGGCATTTAACACAAAGATTTTAAAATGGTATGGGTTTAAAAAAATAACATATGTTTGAATTATTATAAAGATGAGCATATAGTGATGTTAGAATAGTGTCACAATCCCATTCTTGGTTTTGCCCAAAGCATGTATTTTGGGCCCAATTACCATCAAGTGCTTACGTATCATCAACGTACATTTTATGTCAACGCCCACACTGGGTAGAAGTTGCAAAATAACTATAAAAGCATATGATTAGTGTCAACTTTTTTTTGTTTAGTATTATGCTACCACTATTCCATTCTTTATCTTTTCATTCCACCTCTTTTGCGTCAAGTTTGTCTCTTGTGCCATGGCCACCCACAACTAGACTTGTAACATCCCTAATTGTTGCCAACTCTTCTACAACTGCACAAACAATTATGATTCCGCTTTGTGGAGTTTGCACTACGCATTTTCTCACAACTTGACTTGCACACTATTTACCAATAGACTAAGAGTCCTCTCCAAAGTGGTGTGCAACAATGCACTATAGGCCTAAAGCATTTTTCAAATTTATTGTAGTTTACCTTTATGATTGCGTCTATTGTAGTATTTATTGAATTTACTTTACATAGGCCATTACTATTGTCATCTAGGCAAGTGGCTTTGCCGCCAAGCACTTGGAGACCAAAAACGTGCAAAGACTCCCACCACCACAACAATCTTATAATAGACCAAGTCACTTGCCAAAACAAACCAATACTATAAAATTGATAATTATCATTATGGATAAAGAGCAAAAAAACAATTCCAAGAAGTGCAAGCACTTTACAATTGCCTATCTTTTTGGTGCCTTTGCAACTCTAATCACTAAGCTTGTCAAGAAGTAAAGTTAGATCACAATGTCAATGACACTGTTTGCCATTGTGCTAGAATCCTTGTCAATGATGTTGAGGATGCAATTGTGCAATGCATTGTGGATGTCAACCACAACAGTGATGTAGTAACCAATCTTATGGTTGCACCTTAGGCTTAAGAGCTAGTCAAAGATATCTATCTTAATTTCAAAACTTCAAAAAGCTAGCTTGATAGCTTTATGTGTTGTCATGATTTGTAGTATTGCATCTTCTATAATAAGGCTACTAGTGTGCTCAAGCACGTGGTGACCAAAGGTTGTACTGCCATGCGTGTAGTTACTAATGGATGGTTGTATGAGGACATCTACAATTGTGATGGGAGTGAAAGCCTAAGTATGCATGGAGGGTCATGTCCCTAGACCAGCTAGTGGCGGTTTAGTAGCAACAATTGTGATGAAATTGGTCTAAACTTCCAAATTTTAGGCTCCGGCTTAGTAACAAACAACTCTCAAGCAAGCAACAAACTATCCAAGGCTTGCATGATGGTCATGGCATGTACTAATGCAACTATAGCTTTTAAGCTGTAGTTGCTGGTAATTAACAAATACAAAATTCCAAGATCACTTAGCAAATCAACAAGGTCAACCTCCTCGTCATCCTTCTGGTGCAAAATCGTTTCCAATACAAGACTTGGATGATTGACAAGCACTTATAAAAATGACTTCAAAATTGGAATGCCACTTTGGAGCACTCCATGTTGTTACTAATAGACAACTGCTTGGAATACAATGTCTTCCAAAAAAAAATTAATAGCTTAGCATTTATGAAGCCAAGATTTTTATCAAAAAACATGACCTCACACATTTAGCCTTTGAATCAAGCATTAGCAAAATTTTGAGCCTTCCTAAAGGCCCCTAACTCCACTTGAGAGATGTGCATATAGAGAAAAAAGCTGCCATTTCTGACTGTCAAAATTTGCCATTTTTGACATCTGCAGTGTGTCATATGATGTGCCAAGGCGGTTTTAGTATTATTTAATATTATTATTAATATTATTATTATTGTTATTTTTACTGTTTTTATTCACATCCGTTATGTAGCACAGTAGAGTGTTTTAGGGGCCCTCTGGAGGGTTCATAATTTTGCTAATGGTGTTTTGTTGGCTTTCAAATGTTGTGACCAAACAACTTTGGTCATATGATTTGCTGATACACTAAATGGCATCAAAGATACCAAGCAAAACAAAGTTATTATATCCACCATCAATAAAGCAAAAGCTTTGAAAGTCAAAAAAAAAGAAGCCATCAAGCTTATGGTATTGGCACGGAATAGAATCTATTTGTTAAGCATTGCCAATGACTAAAGCAACGCAGCAATCCACGGTAACAAGTTGGACTTGGACTTTGTTTTCAATAATGGTGCATACGGCCACATTTGAAAAGATGATAACAACTTGTCCACTCCAAGTAATGGAACAACAATATTTACTTTGCTCATGTTGTGTAATAACTTAGCCAACCTTCTAGAAGAGCTTTGACTTGCCGTTGAAACTATGATCAAACCTTGATACTGTTATTGAAGAAACACCAAGCAAGTTACAAGTGATTGAGCTTCCCTAAGATGAAGATTGGATCCTTGATGGTGACAATTTGATTGAAGAACATATCAAGTCACCACCTAATTCATTTGAGTTGGTGACGTTCCACAACAAGCTAGCTGGTTTTAGAGGTGCCTTGGGCTATGCTCAACACCTTAGCATGCTCACCAACTAGCAGTTGCAAGATGCTAAGACCATGTGAGCCGTACTAGAGCAGCTTAAGGTTGTCATTATTTATTAGTGTGTACCAAAATAGATATTTTAAAATTTAAAAAAACTTTCTTTTTGTATCTAAACTAAGGAAATCTAATCTTAAATTTTTGCATGTAACAAGGCATGAAGGCTTGCGGAATATGCAATCCACACCTTGGAAAAGGGAGGAAATAAATAAAGTGTTTGTTTATGAGCAATGCTTGGATGTTATTAATGTTTTTTTTCTAGCCCATGGCATTGTCATTATCAAAGCATCACTATTGTTACTCAACTTGTAATTTTTTTTGTACAATACTTTCCAATTTTATAGCATATTTGACGCCAAAAATTGTTCAATATTTCATTGATGTATGATTATTACAAAACTTTTTCAAAGATAAATGATTTGAATATTTGAAGTGTGTCATTATATGATCATCAATAATTGCCACCAAAACTTCATTTGAACTCTTTTAGCAATAAAATGTGATTTTGGAAAATAGCCAATTAATTACTACTTATTGTTGTATTTCTAGATCATTATTTGTACCTTAGTATTTTTAAATCAAATTCCTACTCTTTTTTTTCTCATGTTGCCATAGTAAAAACTCCACTTGGCCTTGAATATTTTGGGTTGTCACATTTTGGATTCAATACAAAGACGCAGCTAGGTGATCTTCATTTATATACTACCCTATTACATATTCATTCTAAAGGTCAATCTATCAAGAGAATTTGAGTTTTGTGCATGGTTCTAGCTATTTTGCAAATTTATTGACCTCTCAATTTCTCAACTATTTCTTGAGACTAATCAAAAGTTACAAACTTTGAAGTTAACCCTTTAGTGACCGGTTGACCACTTTTGGGTTGATTTTGGTACTCCGTGGTTCTTATTGTCTTCATTCCATTTAATTTGCAAAATAACATAACATAGCGGAGTTGAAGCATCAACTTGTGCTCCTACTAGAACAAATTTTAAACAAGGCATAAAGAAGCACAGTAGCTATGCGTGTTTAACATATGAAGCTAGGACTCTCATATGGGTATAACAAATGAAATACTAATTCACTGCAACTGTGATGTGGCCCAAAGCCCACACATTGCACCCAAAGCATCTGGTGCTAGCTCTCTAGTAGTTGTGCAAAAGATGCATGGTTTATTTAGAAGTTCTACATGTGGCCGTATTTAAGCTACAACATTGTGTATTCTATGATTCCTTAGGCTCCAAAGATTTGCAATGCTAAATGTGGGACCTTGTACCTCAAATAACACCCAATGTAGATGATATTAACCGATTGGATTTTGTGGAAACATGTTCCATGCATGCTGTATTCAACTGTATATGTGTGGCCACTTTTGTATTCTTCCAATGCTCAATTTTGCAAATCATGCCGTAAAATGCACAAATTGACTCAAATTTTGTAGTTTTTTTTGGAAGTGCAGTAACCTAGAATGGGGCAATAGCCTCTACAAATCCCACCACTATCAAAAGTTTCAATTGCACAATTGACATTAACTAGTTAGAGTGCCTCACGTTTTTGCACAACAAGTTCTTTTGGATCATCAAGCTTCCCACAATCCTCACGAGGAATCGTTTTGATGGTTCAAACTTTTTTTTTTATATTCATATTGCCAAAGTTTATAACTTTGATATGTCTGGTCCAATTTGATTTTAGAACCACATATTTTGTCCTTGAATGTGTTTTGCAGACAGTATAGTGAAAATTTGAAGTGCCTCCCAAATGGTTAACCGTCACTAAAGGGTTAAACAACACCTAAATAACAACTAAAACACAATGGATCAAAATCTTAGAATTTGGGTTTCTTTATTTCAAGCTTCAGATCCACAACCTTGTTGGTTCTTGCAATAATCATGTTGATATTTTTGCGCTCTCAAATAATTACACAAATTGATCTTAAATCTTGAGAACAAGTAAACATGGACCAAGAATAAAATTTCATAGAAATTGAATCACAAAATGAATTGATTGTCTTCCACTGCTAAATGTCATTTTAACCCCAAAAATTCTTTGAATATGTTTCACCCAAAAACACTTAAATGACTTATTCAAATAGCAAAGGTAAACAAAAAATGACAAATGAAACCTTGATGCACTTTTATTGCAAGATAGTAGTAGAATATTTTATTAAGCCATGCTGTCAAAATGAAAGATATTTACCCAAAGAATTGTGAAATTATAAGGTTTGATTGAGAAACCATTTTTGGGGGGGACATTCAAGTTTAGGGTAGCTCTAGTGTGGAGAGGCTTTTGCACCAGTTAATTTTACCTTCTTGCTTAAAATATTTTAGGTTGATTTTTGCAAAATAGTTGGCCATATATACATAAATTCTTAACATTTTGAATTGAAGAACACATACTAAAAATTTAGGATAGGAACTAGCTTGAGGAATACTCTCATACAAAGTGGGTTTTTAACAATTACTTCTACATACAATAATCTATTCAAATTCCAAAATAGTGAAGCTTGAGATTTTCAATAGTTCTAGAGGAAGGGGATTTTTTTTGTAAATTGCCCAAAATTTGCAATTTCTACAAGCTTAATAAAAATAGGGCCACATCCATCTAAACTATTGATTTTCTTCATGGAATGAGGGTATGACAAGGAAATAGCTTTACACCTCAACCTCTTGGCATGATTACAAAACTTTAGGTGCAATGTATATAGTTGTGTCCGCCCTTCAAGCAAGCATAAATACACATTTTGTTATAACTTTTTTTTTACAAATCAAAATGATTTGAAAGTATTTGCCTTAAAAAGATACTCCTTAGACACACATCCTTTAAGATTCAGTGGAAAAATATTCATTATTCTATAGATATTAGCATGCACAAGATTGCTACTTTATTTGGTCCTATAGGGGTTAACATGCACACATGTTAGAATGAAAGTTAAGGTAAATAAGTAGAACCTAAGATTTTATATTGATTTTACCACGTTTATTTTAAGAATGAAGCTATGGTATTGCATGATCGCATGAGCCTCAAGAAATGAAAACAAATGCTATTGATGATATCATATGTGACTTGTACGAGTGACATACATAATTAAGGTGTTTTGAATTTGAAACTACAACTATATTTAAAATGTACAACCCAAACTATGAAACAATCTTTATGATTAAAAGCTGGTGATGAAGTTTTGAACGTTAGTAATATAGATGGCTCTTTAATTCCTCAATTATAACCTTTTTAAAATTCTCTTGACCCTATTTTTTATTTATTGCACTAAAACACATGACCTTATTTGGAAATACGCTAATTAGAAATGATGATAGAATAAAAAAAATCAAAATGATGTTCATATACAAGATCTCACAAAAGAATACTCACATTGATACCAATACATGAATGAATACTTTAACCTTCATAGGCTAGCGGTTTTTTAATAAAAATATAAAGGAGTCATAATGTGAAATTTCTAATTTTTTCTTAAAATTTGCTTCAAATGAAAAGAGGTTAAGCATGATGATTAAAATCGTCTATCCACTCAAATATAAAATTATTTGCATATCTATGTTTGAGGAACATGAAGGCATTTAATTTTGGAAATTTCACCAAAAACAAAATAGCATTTGAATTTGGACTTTGGCTGAAATCCCCACTCCAAATGGTTTTTATATACAAGCAAAATGCTTTAACCCCAAAACGCCTAAGGTGCTAAGGGCAAAACATAGATGTATAAAATAATACTTATGTAATTTTGATGAAGTTTGGTTCAAAAGAGAAAATAAGAATCATGATGTTTAATAATTATCCATATAGTTTAGCATTCAAAAAAAGTTTTGGATTTTTATTTAATAATTATAGAAGCATTTATCATTTAGTATTCACCAAAATTATAGATTTTATGCATAGATTTTAAAATTTGGTATGATAGGTTAAAAACAAACATTCTATAGTAAACTTCAAAAATGCGATCTTTTCAAAAGAGAGAACATCATTAGTGTCCCAAAATTGTAAATTTTACAACATAGCAAATATTAAAGTGTTTGTTTTTTAAAAATTCTCCTTGATGACTTTAACCTGGATTAACATGATCCAAGTTGGGTTGGAAAGTAGAATTAATTTTCTATTACAAAAAAAAGTTTTTTAATTTAGTTTAATTTTTCATCTCGAGCAGCTTGCGAAAAATGGGCATTGATCAGAAAATGGTCGTTTAAGTGCTTAGGTAAATCAGAAATACCGTTTCTTAAGTGAAAATTTTTACTTAAAAAAGTTATGAAATTGTTTACATTCTTTATATTATAAAAGACGTTTCATGCATCTTACTATGGAACATATTGTTAAGAAAATAACACGATCTAGATAAAGATAACATCATAATAATGAATAAAAAATATCCCCTCCATCTAACAAATCTACCCAAGGTGGCATAGAAATTACAAATGGTTAAAAGTTATTTGGGGGTTCATCTTTTATGGTAGACAATCTATATAATAACAGAACACGATTGATCGTGTGGCGATCTTTTACCACAAGTTTTTTATTATGCGGGTAAATAAACCTACTTGGGAAACTTGCTTGGGAAAATAAATAAACGTACTTGGGAAACTTGCTTGGGAAAATGGATGGGTAAAAATTGTATGTTTAAAAAAATGTGTGGGTAAATAATAAAATATGTAATAAAATTGCATGTGTAAAAATTAAATATATTTTAAAAAATTGTGTGAATAATTTTTACATGGGTAAAAAATTTGTGTAGGTAAAAAATAAATAGTATCTTTTTGCATGAGAAAAAAATGATTTTCCTTAGGTTGTGTGGATAAATAAATCTATGAGTATAGAACAAAAATTGCTTTAATGCAAGGGGATATTTTGTAAACAAAGACAAATGTTTTTCTTCATGGGTAAAGTTTCAAATTGGAGTGCGTGAATAAAATAGTAAGAATTATTTTCTTGAAGGGAAAATGTTTTGCTTAATTAGGCTTGAAATTGTTTTGCGTCCTGTTGGACCAATGGGCACCTATACTAGTTATATAGTAACTAGTTTACAAGCACATGCTTTGCGTGAGTTGGACATTTATGGGTTATATAACATTCAACATTACAAATCAATATCTCACAAATTAGTTGTTCTAGAATTTAATCCTCATGTACTTCATAGAAAATCAATATCTCATAACTAGTTCAAAATCTAACTTTGATGCATTGTCATTCTGATCTTTTTTGAAACCAAAAACAGTAATTGCCTTCATCATAATGCTACTACTCTTTAATACTTTGCTAGGAGGCGCTTGGTCTTTGTTGATTTTTTGGAGCATAGTTGGAGGGCATTTGGTGTTTTATATTTGGGGCCATCCTTTATTAACCCCTAAAGGCCCAAGCCCTTTTTTCTATGAAAGTCACTTGCCACTTTGGAGGGAATGAGTAGAAAAGTAGGAAATAGTATTTGTTTTGCAAATCCAACCATAGGATCTTGCCTTAGACTAAAGAGGTCCTTGTGGGAAAAAATCATGTCATTCTAGATGGAGAGGAGGGAGATATTTAAAATTGATGTGAAAAAAAAAGTATTTTTTCGTGCTGTCCCAAAAAATCAGAAGCCTTTGACCTCTCTTACATGAAAAAAATTACTCTACACAAAGTTGAGGTTTATTTTTACCATGTGTAAGACCAAATTAGCTATGTGTGGGAGAATTTTCAAATCAATTGGAACTATATAGCACATGGGAAATAAATAGTAAGTAAAAAGAAGTAGAGAATAAGTCAAATCGCTAAATTGTTAAGAATTTAATTATTGAAATGAAAGATGCAAATTCCAACAATCATAATCTTGTAATAAAAAATCTACGTCCTTAGGTTTAGTTTTTATTTCAAAATATTGAAAATTGTGGAAAATAAAGGACTTCAAAGTTTATTTTAGAGTAGAAGATCCGTAATTGCCCACAAACTAAAACATCTCATAACTTTCATCTCATTGATTGAAATTGAACAATTCAAAACTTCCCACATAATAAAAAAATTCAAAAGAAAAAATTTCAGATTTTAATTTTTTTTAAATGAACTTTTTAAAGAAGTTTTTGGGCTACCCAGATTGCCCTCCCTCCCTCGGGTTGCAGAAATTCTTGCATAACTTCTTTGTCAAATGTCAGAATGAAGAAAAATTAGATGCCTGCATAGGTGTTGGAATTCCCCACCTTCAATAAAAGTTTCAAAAAATCACACAAAATAGTTTAGCTATAAGTACATGCCCAAAATCCATTTGTCCCCCCGGAGGACAATTGGACCTTTAGGGGTTAATCCAACCTCCACCAAAAGTTCTAAAAGGTTTTGGAAAAGGACACGGTTACAAGGTGCTTGGTGTTCTATATCTACAGTGACTTTTATTGATCAGCTTACACCAAAAAATTATAAAAAATTATGAAAAAGGACACAGTTTGTGAGAGTTAAGCTCCCACTTAGTAGCATAGATAGATTGATGGTAAGCAATTCATTTTTTGCGCAAAATGAAACATCTTCCATACCAGGATATTTAGAAAATTTAAACCGTCAACACACGTTTTAAAAAGAAATTCTCAAAGCTACATTGTTAACTTTCCAACAGCTGTTTTAAGTACGACATAAATTTTTCTCCGCATGGTTGAATCTACCGTGGCATTCGTAAAATATCTATACATAAATATAGATGTTCAATAAAATTCCTGACTTTGTTTAAAAAATAAGTTTTGTGTAAAATGGATTATTTTACTTAGAATCAAAAACCTTTTTTCCTCATTAGAAATGTAACTTTATATATTCTTATATAGCTTAATTATTTTGGTATATATTAAAAGCATTTCCTATATACATGAAGTTTAGTATTTAAGGTAAAACATATTATTCCTTCATTGGTAATTGAATTGCAAACCCTACTGTCATATATTTTTGATAATTGTTGTAACACTTAAATTTGAGAGGTTTTGCATTAAAAAGTACAAGTAAATTCTATAATAGCTAAAAAAACCTAGTAAAACCTAGAGTTTTCTTGTTGGTATCTTAAACTTCATTTTATAAATAGAGGTGTGTATTATATAGGCGACAAGAAAATCTTTTAGTTACAAATTGCAAAGTAGTCATTTTGATATCCATTTAGTTTAGAAGTCAACAAAACCAATATGAAAATATAAACAAATATGACTGGACAAAACAAGTTATGGAATACATTTGACATGTTAGCTTCATTAATTATCCAGTTTTTTTTATGCCAAATTGATTAGTAATTGGGTTCTACAACCATAAATTTGAATGAAGAGAAACTTATTCTTTGAATTTGTATAACAAATCTTTTAGAGCTCATTTTTTGTCCAAATGAATTTTGGCAAAGACAAGAATGCTCAAAGCATTTAAAAAAACCATCCCAACTTTATTTCATTTCTTAAGGCTGTTGCACCCAGTCAATTTATATATCTTGGGCAAATATCACTAAGTGATTTTGAAAAGTGCTTAAAAAGCTGGAGGTTTTATTTTTGAGTCGTTGAAGCAAATTTTAATACCGTGAGAGTAGATTGTGAGTTTTCCTCTTATTAAACTTGGTATACTATATTTTGTATTCAGAATATGTGTGTCAAAGAGTTTTGAATCATGTTGTTTGGGTATTGAACTGAAAGTTATAAGAATTTTCAGTTCTGCAGGAAATCATGGAGAATTATAACAACCAAAATAGTAGCCCTTTCTTTATTCAACTATTAACATTTCAATGAAAAAATATGAAAACGGCGGGTGTTGATTGCTTACTACAACATCACCATGGATTCTGTTGTTTAATTAGAGATTGAGGTTGAAGCATCCATAGTCAACAACGTCCCATATCCAACCAGTAAGGTGCACTATTTTCAATCTCAACAGGGATAGGTGTTTTTGGAATGTGTTTTTTTGTCCTTTTCAAGATTGGGACCACTTAAGTCATGTCAAGTGTCCCAAAATGAAGAAGGAAGTAATTAGCAAAAAAACGGCTTGACTATTATGGAAATTGCATGAGTCTAAATGTTGGCAATGGGTCCAAAGCACTTTTTGACTCCCAAAATTCATAGTAATTTCAATTTTGCAAATAAAATTATGAAAAATTTGTAATCCCAATATTTTCTATCTTCTTTCATGGAAAAACACTTATTGTCTCAAACTCTTTGTAGTTTGTTGCAAAATTGCTTTAACCCCTAAAGCCCAAAGGGTGTTGCAGAGAAAAATAATACCAAAATTGCCATTTTTGATGATGTATTTAAAATTTTAAATAAAAACCCTTTTTTTGAGATTCAACCATACAAAAGAATAATAAAAAAGTAAGGCAATGTGTGAAAAACAATTAAGCCCATTTGACCGCGTAGATTGTAAAATCATAATATTTGAAATGATTTTTTTTTTTTTTTTTTTTTTTTTTTTCATTCTTGCAAAACAAGGTCAACAAATTTCGAGTCCTCTTGAAGTAAAATTTTGCTCTACACCAAAACAATATTTTTGACCATTCACAAGTATATGATGTTGGGTTCACTCAAGAAAAATCTCAAAAGCAAATATAGAATTTAGCTTATTTTAAATCAGCTTGCAATGCAAGGAAGTTCAGTGAAGTGGCAATACAGTGGTTATTTTTTCATGATTTTGTGTGCAATGAAGATGTCTTTTATTTGAAATCTAAACGGTGAGAAGTTAGAGGCAAACATTTGAAATTTGTGAAAAAAGTTTCAAGAACTTTGAGTTTATGGAATGCAAGATAACAAGGCTTGAAGTTAGAAGAAACTATTTTTTCTTGAAACCACATGGACGTAGTTAACAAAACTTGACTCCTCTTAGATTGTGATCTGTGAGCTTGATTTTATTTATTTTTTGACAATTGTATACCATATTTTATTAGGAACATACTTGCAAAGTTTCAGAAGTTGATGAGAGTTTTAGCATAAGATTCTCAAAGATGCCCAAAGTGCCCAAGGTGCCCAAATTCTTTTGGACAACATGACTTTTTACCTAAGCATGCGATCAAGGTTTTTTTTTTTTTTTTTTTTTTTTTTTTTTTTTTTTTTCACACAAAGGTAATCAATGTGTGCACCTTGTCTCCAAATTTCAAAAACATTAGCCAAAAATTGACTTCATAGGAACCTACTTGAACTTTCAATTGATTGCTAAACAAACTTTTGTGGTTTAGGGGTTAAGTTATAGGGTATGATCGTATGGGTGCTTCCACCTTATTAGAGGGTAACTTCTAACATACAAGCCAAGGAGTTTTACAATTGGATCTACTTAAAAAAGACTAGTATCCTTGATCCCACCCTTACTTGTCACTGTTGCATTGCCATTTGTCAAGCAATTTTTGACTTGTTGTTTGTTACATGGTCACCTAGTCAAGTTACATACATTCTCGTCGTCTAGTGTAAGTGAATCTTGTCAAGTTGCAGTGTCATTCATTGAGTTCTAGAGCAACTTCTCTGTGCTTCTCTATGGACACCCACAAGTTGCAAAAGCCCATTTATTTGCGCTTGCATAGTGACAAATAACATTGCAACTTGATAAGATTCACTAACACTCTACGACAAGAATGTATGTAACTTGACGAGGTGACAATGTAACACAAGTTAGAAATTGCTCGACAAATAGCAATGCAACATTGATGAGTAAGGATGGAATCAAGATATTGTTTCAAATACGGTTTTTGGAACAAATTTGGGTTGCAAAAAAACCAAACCTCTACAGAGGGTTTAAGCATTTTGTACCACGTGTTTAGATACCAATGTAACTATGAAAGATCTGTTATTTTACCTTTTGATGCACATAGGAGTTTAATAAAAAAAGAAAAATCAATGAACTTAATCAAGAAATGTTAATACCGGTTTTAGAAATCACATTACTACTAAACAAAAAATGATAATATTTTTATTCCCAGTGGCTTTTCAATGTTACATACTTCTTCTAGGTAATATGATACAAAATTAAGAATACAAATGGTAGTATAACAAGATGGAGAAATCCTAAACATTGTGCTTAATGTTTTTTTTCCAATCACCAACTTTTAAAACGTTGCCAAGTATAGAATTAAAAAGCATCAAAGTTCAATCAAGATTACTATACATTTTTAGAATTCAATGAGAGTCAAAACATGTTGAAACAAAGAATAACAACCAAAATTTTGGTTCAATTAGTTAACTAAATTTTAGAAAAGAAATAATATTTTTTCAAATTTATGTACAAAAAAGTAGAATTATTTAATAATATTTAAGGATTCTAGTAGGACATGTTATATTTTTCCACTTCTTTGTTCATATATATTAAATGAATTTTGTTTAGTATAAATTTTAATACAAAATCTTTTGTTTTATATTAGAAAAGTTCAAAAAAATTCAGTGAAATTTGATACATCCAATTTTGCGTCTCTAAACATGACAGATCTGTTTTATTCATTATTGCAAGTTTTGTGGGTTATCCCCTAAAGGACCACTTGTCCATATGGGAGACAAATGGGATTTTGGGCATGTAATTATGGCTAAATTACTTTGTGTAAAATTTTGAAACTTTTATGGAAGATGAGGAATTCAAAGATTTGTGTGGGAATCTATTTTTTTCCTCATTCCAACATTTATTAAAGAAGTCAAAAATGAATTTACAAGAATTTTAGTTTGGTGGGCAGCCCAAAAACTTCTTTAAAAATTGCATTTAAAAATAAATAAATATTAGAGATTAGTTCTTTAGACTTATGTGTATGTGGGAAGCTTTGGATCATTCAATTCTAATTGATGAGATAAAAAAATTGAGAAGTTTTAGTTTGCGTGTAGGCATAGTTTTGAGATTTTCCACACTTACTTGCAGACTAAAACTTCTCACAACTTTCATCACATCAATTAAAATTGAATGATTCAAAACTTCCCACATATACATAAGTCTAAAGAACTAACCTCTAATTTTTATTTTTAAGAAATGCAACTTGTAAAGAAGTTTTTGAGCTGCCCGCCAAACTAAAATTCTCATAAATTCATTTTTAACTTCTTTAATAAATATTAGAATGAGGTAAAAATTAGATGCCCACATAGATCTTTGAATTTCCCATCTTCCATAAAAGTTTCAAAAATTTACACAAATTAGTTAAGCCATAAGTACATGCCCAAAATCCCATTTGTCCCCCGTAGGGACAAGTGGTCCTTTAGGGGTTAAAACCAATATTGAAGACATGCTCAATGTAGATGCAAAATCATTTCTTACTGCTAATAATATTTTTCATATTAAAATTGATCTAACAGGAAAATCAGAAAATCAATTAGTTCCTCTCTTGTACTTTTGACCATGCTTTTGCTCCAAATAAAGAATTGTTGACAAACAAAAACTTGGTATTGTAGTAAAGTTTTATGAGAATTCAGTCCTTTTGGATCAATATTACTTTGTAAGTCTAGATTGTTTTTCCTTGGCAACCGCTTAGAGTTAATAAAACATTTCAAAATGTAATTAAAATATACAAAATAAGGTGTGTTATACCTTTTAAGTCTTTCATGTGTATTATAAATGAACATAAAGATTTGATAATTTGTTAGAGATTTTTTTGTAGTAAAATAGTATTAACAAAGCATCAATTTTAAATACCAAATTTGATAAGCATTTTGAGGTCAATCTACAAAATTCACAAACAAATATTTTTGTCCATATAGTTACATTCTCACATCAATCTAATCGAGAAGTTTTTCCACAAAATAAACCAATACAGACTTTATAACGCATAAAATAAAATTATAGGTGTGAAGTTTTTAAATTTTTATCTGATATCCTAGAATTTAGTTATTGTTTGGTAAGTTTTTAATGGTGTTTATATATATCCAAACATATTCAAGATTGCAACCAATCTAGCATATCATCAATTTGTATTGCTTATTGTAATTAAGTGCATAACAAAGATGAATAAAGTTGTACAGTCTCTTAATATATAAGCTTTTTATGGATAAAATTAGTATCATGACAACGTTTAATAATGTTTATGTAATATTCTTTGAAACTTTGTTGTGTTTCAATTATAGGTTTTAATAGAACTAGTGAAAGATGATTATAACTAAAACTTTTGAAAATATACATTGCACCAAAACTGACACATCCAACGTACATCTTTAATTTGACGAGTCCAACGGATAATAACTTGCTCCAAACGCTGAGTGAGTTCTTTATTTTGAGATTGATCTTTAATGGTTCCTTGATATTGAAGAGGTGGTAAGTAGAGCAGAGTTTTTCCTCTAGCTTTGTTTATAGATTCTGTTAGCGTTGCCATAAATCTGAAGTAATCCTCTTCAAAATCTTTTGTTACACTAACTTGAGCTCCTTCATTATCAAACAAAAAGGGAACGTATATACTCTAAACATGTGAAACAATCCAATATCACTATTCAGAATCCATTTTTTCATTACACTAAGACAATCAACGAGAACATATAGGTTCATAAACTTAAAAAGAGATGCTCTTTTCATATAATAAATTCTTTGTATCCAACATATATTATTATCACGTAAAAAACACACAACTCTACACAACTACTATTTTTTTTAAATATACAAAAACACATCAACTTTGTGATTGGTTAGAATTACCTGAAGAACTCGTAAGAGACTGTCACACGGGTCCTTCCTTAGCAATTGACATTGAATTGATTTCTTAATATTTACCATACTGACTGAAACAGAAGGATCTTTGAGTAACACAAGAACCTACACAAATATTTCAATGTAAATACATGTATAGTCCTATTCCTTTTTATTAAAACCAATACTGGTTTCACACCAAAATTAAAATATTACAATTCAAATGACTAACTAAATAAGCAAATCTTTTCTTAAAAAATATTGTTGTTTCTTTGTGCTTAGATTCTAGATATTACAAACTTGATACTTTGCATTGAGAATAGTTTGCCAAGCACTGACTTCTGTCCATGCATTGGGAAAGGTTGTTGATAATTGGAGCCTAGCATTTTTGTCTTCGTAGGCAAAGAGTCGGCCATTGACGTTGCTGGTTAAGAAACCAGCTGCAATCTGGGCATGGGCGGTGCTCCAGGCCCAGTCACTGCGGATGATTTTCATCTGCTGCCGAATCCAAGCAATTTCAGGCGACTGAGCTGCCACCTCCAATTCTTTGATTTGCTGCCGCGTGTCTCTCCGAACTTGGGTCTCAATTCCCATGTTTGACACTTCTTGAGCACTGCCCGATTGCTCCGGCATGATGGCCGTCATGTTCAAGCTTATCGCTTGAACTTCTTAAATCAACATATGATTAATTAGACATTTCTCAAAATCGCTTCAAATCAATTTTACTTACCTTGCCAAGAGTTGGTAAATTCCCTTAAAATGTAATTTAGGGCAACCTATGATAATCAAAGAAAAAAAACCGGGAGTTTATATGTCTTAAAACAAACTAAGTGCTTATTCAGTTTAAACCTTGTGTGCTTAAAGTTTTCAAACAGAATTGGATATTACAATATTTTCTCATCAAATTTATAAAGTTGGGTTCCAATAACGTCTAAATATAAATTTTTGGCTAGATGTCCACATATCTGAAATCCTAAAATATTTCTGTACTCAGATTTTGGCTAAGAATTCACATTACTCAAAACCCTAAGATACTTTTGTAATCAGTTTTTTGGCTACGTAACTACAATATCCAAAACCCTACAATACTGCAATAATCAATTTTTGGCTAAGTAACCACATTAATACTCAAACCCTAGAATACTTTTATGATCAGTTTTTGGCTACTTAGTCACATTACCCAAAACCCTAAGATATTTGTGTAATTGTCACGGAGGTTTTTGAAGAGGACTAATTCCGACCTTAACTTTTGATTGTAAAAGTACACACTCTTGCTTGAGTTCAAATTAGAAACATGTATATGTAAAGGTCAAATTGGTTAATAATGAGTGCAAATGGCCTAGTTACGTGAATAAGAGATAACATTCTCAATCATATTAATAAAAAAAATCAATTTCATTCACCAAAAAGCAGGAACATTCATGTTTATCTTAATGTTGAGTAAAACGAAATTGAGCTTTAAAAGGCATAAGACTTCAATCAATTGAGTTCTTTACCTATTTTGTTTATACTTGTCCTCTTTATTTATTTTCCGTAATGAAGACACATATCTTGGACTATTGGAAACAACAATAATGCTACAAAATTGTTAATGATAATATTCACTACTCCTAAAGGTGGTATTTGGTCGATAATGAAAAGTATATAAATGATATTTGTCTGAAGATCATAAAAAAAAATCTTCAGCCTGGTCACTTTAAACTCATTGGATTCCGTTCATTCATGTGATATTGAGCACTTCATATTCCTTCTAAGCATGTAGCACAAATAAGTATGAGATTTGAAATTATCAAATTAAGTTTTTTCCTCACTCTACCATTCATACAAATTGTTGTTTGCCAACTTCCCTACAGTAATATAATCACGCAGACAATAAACCAAGTTTGCTACGTATCTTGGCATGAACACTTACCTTTTGACTTTATCTTTTAAAAATAAATTTCTGTACATTATGGGCATCTAAGTTGATATGATCTACAAAATCTACCTTTACAAACATTTTACAAAATCCAACTGTTTGATAACATGTTTAAAGCCAAACTTGATTGTATAGTTGTAGATTTTGATCATCTCAAATAAGGTTCTTCAAAAATAGCTTCATTGCTAAGGAACGTAATGTTTCAAAATCACTGAAAACAAAATTTTAATTCAAAATTAATTGTAACAATTTCCGTGAAGGGCCCAGTCAGCCAACCAATACGTTATTAAAAAACAAAAAAAATGTTTTACCAATCTCAATTACCATGTTGTTAAGATTTTGCTCGAAGTTTCATTAGTATATAATTACGATAATTTTCAAGCACATCTATTTGCATAAACACAATTTACATGGCTGAGGAGCATAAGATTTATTTTCCCTTAAATTTTTGTAATTCCTGCAAGTAAAAAACCGCTCAAGAATTAGGTGTTAAATGCTAATCATACAATACCCCGGGCCAGCTGTCCCTTGAGGGACAAATGGACCTTGGGCATGTACCTATGCAATCCTTAACCCTTTAGAGACCACTGAACCATATTTTGGTTCGGGAGAGTAGTTTTTGGCCTATATAGTAAAATTGCTCAACAATTTGAAAAAATGATCATGAAGAACGCTTGTGATCACAAGAATTTTGCTTCCAACCCAAAAAACAACAATAGAATTGGACATGGGAGTTGATAAATAATGGTGTTTATACATCATGGCTTCAAAATACGTATCCATATTTGGTCAAAGATGGATAAAAGCAACAACACAATACATCAAACATCCAAGAAGAATGCCACATTTCAATTGTGCAATCTTAAAAAACTTCAAATTGCTCAAGGAATAAGCTTGTATTGTTTCTCTATACGGTAGTTGTACAATTGTACTATTTGAAAATCCATTGAAATGATGCTATCAATTTACTATAAAAAAAGTTCATCCTACATTTAAGGCCAATTCTTGATTGCTTTCACCAATCAGATTTTTTGTAACAATTACCAAATTTCTTATAGAACCATTTTAGGGTAGCAAAGAAAGTGGGATTTTTGACCCTATTTGTCCACTTAGCTACACTTTGTGATTGCTATTTTTGTTTATTTTGAGTGAAATTAGTCTTGTTGGAAAGGTGGGAAACCCTGCTTTCTAGAAATGTAAGGCTTTTCTCAATCAAAACTTGCATGAAGTGCTACCATTCAAAACCACACACGCATGAAAAACTAGAGATTTCCCATATACGGCTCACTCAATCATTATAATATTTCACCTCCAACAGTAGACCTAGCTGAAATTTTGATGCATTGCAGCAAACAAGGTGTCCTTCATATTTGTACTATTGGATTATTCAAATTGGGTCCATGTTTGTTTCAAATGCACATCTAATCTTATTGCCCCTGTTTCCGGTGGATTTTGGGAAAATGTGTGTGGTCTTTATAGGGTTAAAGGACCGAGCTACTATAATACATACTATGTATAGTGCTGTATAACTGGCATTTGCTACCAACAAAAGGTTTTAATTTGGGATCTTGACTACCTCACTAGAACAACATTGATCCATATTCTAACTTCTTTGTTGATCTCAATTGTAATAAAGGTGTGGATGCACTCCAAATACAAGAAAAATACTATATATTGTATTGGTTGCAAAGGGATGCTTTTTCATTCAAGGGTTAAACCAATTTTTACAATTTTTTTGAAATTTTTGAGGAAATTGGAGTGTTCAAAGATGTATGTGCACATCTAATTTTTTATTCATTATGACATTTATTGAAAAAAATATGCATAAATTTCTGAAAAACAAAGCATGTAGTCTAAGCAACCCAAAAAACTTTTCTAAAAATTTCATTTAAAAAAACAAAAATCTAAAATTGGTTCTTTACATTTATATATGTGGGAAGCTTTGAATCATTCAATTTTGATTGATGAGTGAGAGATTTTAGTTTGTGGGTAGGTATGGGACTTCCAAACCTCCATTCTTTTGCCCCTTGTAAAATTTGGTGATTTAATTTATTTTTTAACTTTACTTTTTTCCAAGTTGTAGTAGACTAAGATTCCTTGGTTTCTACCATTTTAGTAAAAGTAATTCAGATTTATGAGTTTTACATAAATCCTCCAGATTTGCTTAGTGTATATGCAAATTCCATGGCCTTATGGCATTGCAAGATTGTACAAAGTACAATTAACACCTCCAATTCATTTGGAACTTCTCCCACACTTACCTAACTTGGTCATCTAGATGGAAAAAATAAACCTCAACTTTGCGTAGAGCAATTTTTTTGATATAGGAGAGGTCAAAGGCTTCTAAAAATTTTGGGCATCAGGATTTTTTCTTTTTTTTGCACTTTAGATGTAAATATTTCTCCACAAGTACCTCCCATAGTCTAGGGCATGATTCTACAGTTGGATTTATAAAAAAAAAAAAAAAAACTACTTTTCTATTCATTGCCCTAGAAGTGGTAATTTTCAATGACTTTCACAAAAAAAAAGGCTTAGGCCTTTAGGGGTTAAACTAAACTCTAAATATGATTTTGTAATGATTTTCCTCTAAAAGCATTTTATGAAAAATTTCATGTTTCTATCTATATTTTAAGAACTAGTGTTTGTCTCATTATATAATGTCTCATGATTTAAGTGTCTCATGATATAAAGACATGTCATGCCATAAACTCTCTACTAACATCACAAGTTCTAATAAAGAGGGAAGAAATGAGAGGAAAAAGTACCCAAAAGGAGGTGAATGTCAACTGTGAAAAGTCATTGGAGTTGTGAAATGTTCAAATTTGATATTTTAAAGCATAATAAGTTGAAATTCTCTACACCGTTGTGTGTCTTTTCATTCCTCAAATTTTGAAATTCAAGGAAGGAGGAAGAGGAAAGGTAGGTTAAAACTCACATAAGATAATCATTCAAAGAAAAATGCATGCAATATACTTGTGTATGTGTATGTGTATGTGTGTGTATATATATATATATATATATATATATATATATATATATATATATATATATATATATATATATATATATATATATATATACACACATATACACAAGTATATAGGCACTCGTTGGTATAACAAGACACAATATAATTTCAAGCCCAATTATGCAAAACATCTCCCCCGCAAGAAAACAATTCTTATTTTTTATCTATGCGCTCCAATTCCAAATTTTTCCCATGCGGTAAAATATTTGTCTTTGTTTACAAAACATTCTTTTGCATAAAAGCATTTTTTATTCTATGTCCATAGAGTTTTCTACCAAAGCAATAAAAAGAACATACCTTTTTCTCACACAAAAAAAATTATTTAGTTTTTACCTACACAATTTTTTTACCCATGTAGTAACTATTCACACAATTTTTTGTTTTTTATCCACGCAATTTTGTTACATTTTGTATTATTTACCCAAATTTTTACCTAAGCAAGTTTTTTATCCATTTACTTTTTCCTCTCTGTTTGTGGCGTTTCACCCCCTCTTTGGGTGGCTTTTCCTCTCCAATGTGAAGTAATAATTTGCTTTTTCCTCTCCCATTGTGACACTTCACCCCCTTTTGGGTGTCATTTCCTCTCCAATGAGACAATTACCACGTAGCAATAATTAAAAGGATTGCAGTAAAAGGATTGCCAAGTAAATTGTAATTTGTTATATATATACTAGTAACGAGACCCGTCGTTCCAATGGAGTGCATAAATGCAATTTTTAAAAATGAATGTGCACACAACCTATGTCTGTTTCCTACCTTTTCTTCTTCCTCCTCTTTCATTAATTTCATAACTTGAGAAACGTAGATTTATAAAAAGCCTCAAATTTATAATACTTCAAAATATCAAATTAAAAAAATTCCAATAACTTTTGGCAATTCATTCCAATAACTTTTGGCAATTCATTCCAATGACTTTTCACCATCCATATGCTTTTTCCTCTCCCTTCGTGACATTTCACCCCCTCTTTGGGTGCCTTTTTCTCTCCAATGAGACAATTACCAAGTAGTAATAAGTAAAAGGATTGCATTAAAAGGATCGCCAAATGGGTAAATCGTATTCTATTATATAGATAGATAGACAAACAGATAGATAGAGAATTGCTAAAACCACACCCAAAATTGCTAACGCCACGCCCTAAAGTGTGCTTTGAGCATGAAATATGAAAATTTAATGCTGATTTTCTTAATCTAAATCAAAACATCTGCTTCACCTTTATCATTCTAAGGCTATATTCAAAAAAATTGGAGGTGTTCAAATTTGAAACTTAAAAATTTGGATTTTTTGAATTCCTTGAAGCAAAAATACATCAAATTTTAACAATGGTGCAATAAAAATTGAACAAAAAATTGCATTTGATATTCTTTCATCTAAGAAGGTGGTAATGCCGTAATTGAATGAATGTTGGACCACTTGAATTTAAAAAAAAACAGCATTGAGTTCTCAAGTTAGATGCTCACATGGATGTGGCGTTAGCGATTTTGGATGTGGTTTAAGCAAATTGCGATATATATATATATATATATATATATATATATATATATATATATATATATATATATATATATATATATTTGTATATATTTGAGTCCTTCTTACCTGTTGGCACGACAATTAGACATACATAGACTATCACCAACGACAGAATCTGAAACTATATGCAGTTTCATATGTATATGTATACAGTGAGGATCAAAACCGAGTACTCAAATAGAGTTTCAACTTCAATGAGTCTTGTTTGATGATTGAAAATATGAATTGCCAGAAGTGTTAATTCAAAAATTGTAAATAGCTTGTGTTGATTACGTTTGTGAACACAAAAGTGAAAAGGTGATAAAGATAAGCAAGGGAAGAGAATCTAGGGTTTGAATACATACAAGTCTTCTATACCCATAGTACCAACCGTTTCTGTTTCATGTGAGAGATATTCTCACGCACGAACGTAATTTTTAAAATGAAATTATACAAAACAATTTGAGATTTGAAGATTTGTAACCGTCCTCATGGGCCTCCTATGCCCCCCTATAGCCCCATGGTCCCACATGACCCCATGGCTCCACATGACCCCACACGA